>CM021108.1:184544464-184706173 GCA_007115665.2 Sequoiadendron giganteum
TTCATGTTCTTGGCTGACATGATGGTAGTAGTGTGTTGCAAATCCATGTGGATTAATATTTTAATGTTTGTCATGTTCGAGGATATTGATTTAGGTCTTCATTATGTTGTGACTGACTTAGACTAGTAAGCATTAATATTTGTTCATGAATTGGGCTGATATTTTGTAATTCATTTATTCTTATTTGTGGTCGAAAAAGTTGTTGATGTAAATTCATGTAGCGGATATATAAGAGTGATTGTTTCCTCATTTTGAAGTGTGCTAAATGAATGAATATGCAATGTGAATGTGAAATGTATGAATAAATATAAGATCATTTAATTTCAAAGAAGAGTGTGAAGAAGATTGAGCAAAGTGTGAAGAAGTGTTTATGTGCCTAACCAAAACTGTCATCAAGCTTTTGAAGAAGCTAATTTCTCAGTTCAACCTCATGATATGGATTTTTTCGATTGTGAGATTTACCTCCTTTCCCTTTGATATAGATTGGGAGGAGGATGAATTGTTGGACATAATAAACTAGAGTAGTACCATTTGTGTCTTTAGACTATATTTTACATATTTTTCATTGTAATTGTATGTATATCTTTATGGTCTCTTTTTGGACCTAAACCAAGATACCCTCGTAGGTACTTGCATACAAGGTATAAAATTTATCATGTCTTCCTCTCTTTGTATCATCATTTTTCATTTGTTTTACTTTTTTTTTCCACATTTTGGGATGATGCCAAAGCATTGGGGGCATTTAGGCCTTCATCCATGTTGACCCAAATCTTTATTTTTAATTTATCTTAATTTTCTCCTTCTTCATGATATGAAATATTTGGGGACATGATGATGATTCATACATAGTTAGATGCATATGTTATTGATATGAATCATACTAACATTAAATATTAAGATCCCTTTCTCTATTATTGTAGTGTATTAAAATGCATATCTTTGCATTTTCACACTTGTTTGGGCATGCCTTGCTTTATTTATGCTTCTTTATGGCTTAATTAGTTCCTATTTTGCATCCATAAGCCTAATAAACTATATATTTTAATGGAAATCTCAAAAACATCAAAATATAAATGATTATTTAAGGTTTATCTCCATGCATCCCTAATTTGTGGATTTGGACTCAAATGTCGGGTATGTGCAGGATCTGATGGGCCAAAAAGTGGCAATATGTAAGTTATATGATGGCCCATGTGGCTGGTGACTCTTTTTTTTTCCAAAATTGATGAAACAAAAAGGGTTTTTAAAGGAGATTCTTAGATTTCCACCAATATAAATTATGCTTCACTTTTAATTTAATAAATAAATATTATTCATTTTCTACTTGAATTATGACTAAAGTCCTAATTGATAGGTTGATTGAAAAACATCTATAGCTTTCAAATGGTATCACATTTTTTGAATCCGAAACATATGTCACATTTTTTGGTTCACATACTATAGGATTATAAAAAAAATATTGAATTTCATGAAGTTTTGACCAAGTTAAGGTGGTCAGACATATGAGTTTTAATATTTTTTAAACATTGTAATAAAAAAATCATAATTAATTATTTAGTTAGAAAAAAATTCAAAAAAATATGTATCACATTGGGACATGAGTCATCTACTTATATCTAAAATATTAAAAAAAATATTATGAATTTATTGTGGTTAGGGTGGTCAGACAGACACCTACTTCTTATTTTTTCCCTATAATTTAAATACTATTGCATTGAAATTTCAAATTTTTACCAAATAGATTTTTTTTTTTTTAAAATTAACCTAGTAGTTTAGAAACTAAATTCAATTTCATATGGATTATATTCTTACATATTTTTGAAATAATATAGATAACTTATTCAAATTTTTACGTCAAGTTGCCTAACTCTAATTTTTTGAATTTTCATCATCGCTTAAGGGCCTGTTTTTTCCATGATGATCCTACAAATACCTTGCCACCAAGAGGTGTCTTTATTCTCGATGGTTCTTGGGACCCTGATTTTGAATGTACCTAAAAAGGTCCCTTTTTGGAGTCTTTTCCCTAAGATTTGAGCCTTGGGACTAAGATGCCACCTAGGATGTCTTACTCTTCCTAGGCTTATTTTCGGGGTCCAATTTCAAATTCTAGTAGGATTTAGCCTCCTTTATTTAATGAATTCATATGTCAGCTTGGTGTGATGTAATTTGAAGATATTAAGCATGTATAAGTATAAATACAAGGTTCCCACACTGATTTTCATCTAAGAAAGTTGTGAAAAAATCTATTCTAGAAAAATTAAGCCCACAAGAAAATTCAAGAGTAATTCATCAAGAATTTGGAGCCATCATCAAGATTTGAGCATAATGTCAAGGGCTTAGTGCATCCATTCATATTGTTGAGCCAAGATTTTGGATGTAGCATTGAAGATCTATTTGCAATCATTGTTCACATCATCAAAGATCTACATTCTTCGTGGCCACTACATGGTAGATTGCAGATTTACTTCATAAGACATCATACAAGGTGATATAATTTACATATTTCATGTTCCATGCTTCATTTCATCATTTTTTTTAATTACCTACAAGGGGTTTGACCAAGGAAAACCTCCATTCAGTAACAGCCAAGAAGTTTTTCCCCTCTTGTGTGTTTGTATTTGCATATCTAGGTTGAGGACTTGAAGGTACTTTTTAATGCAAACCTGTAAAAGTTGCATTACAAAGTTGTCATCTTCACAGAAACTCACCTGCAGGCTAGATCTAGAAGTTTTAGAGCCTGAGAATCAAGAAGAAGAAAGTGTAGACCTCGGAGCTCAAGATCACATTTGAAGTTTTTAGAAATTTAGAATCGTACTAATATGCCACATTGGACGTCTTAGTCCTCCCAGACATATTTTTTAGAGATTCCTTCAAATCTGATTTTGACATCCGAAGATTTAATATTTTCGTCAAAAAATAGCAGTAGGTCTAATATGTCGCCTTGGGTGTCTTAGTCCTCCATAGAACTATTCGACAACATCTTTAAATTTCCAAAATCCTTATTACATCTCCTAACTTCCTAGGTACACATACCTGTAGGATTTGAGAAATACAAATCCACAAAACCCAATCAATACCTGTATGCAAAAGACTTGTCACAGATAAAGAGAGACATCAAGACAAGGGTTTGGCTCTCACAATGTGCAAGATGTATTCCAGAAAAATGAATAGAGTAGAAAAGAAAATACAAGAGATCAATCCTTATAAAAGGAGATCAAAACCTAAAAGGAAAAACTAACCCTAAAGGTGAGTGCATTTAATAATTAATATTAATTATTAAATGACTAATATGTGTGCAAGGCAAAATCTTAAGAGGAGAGTAAAGTTAATTAATTACTTTACTCTAACACCCCCCCTTAAGATGAGCAAGAGTACAGCTAAACACTAGTGCAAGAAAACAAAAGTAACTACAATGCATGAAAGTAAAATTGGGTCCCAGCAACTAGGCCTGATCAGGTACCCAAGTACAAGGAAATCTCTATGAAACGGAGAAAATGAGAAAACCCAGTGGGAAAAAACTCCTCTCCAAGAAGAGATAAAGAAACATGCTTAAAGAAAACATGAAGGAAGGAAGGCCTCACTGAGAGCCCCCAAGGACAACTTCCTTCACCCCAAGCATGGAGCACAACTGAAGATAGCGCAGAGATGCTAAAGGTTTAGTGAAGATGTCTGCAACCTGCTCCTATGTAGGAATGTACTCCAAGATAGAGAACCATCCTGAATCAACTGCCTGATGAAGTGCATGTGGATTTCAATGTGCTTAGTCTGTTGATGCTCCATTGGGTTGTGAGAAATGTGAATGGCACTCTGATTGTCACACCAAAGAATAGTGGGACTATCTGGAGGAAACCCAAACTCTGTCATCAATTGTCGAAGCCATAAAACCTCTTGACTGGCTAAGACTGTTGCTCGGTACTCAGCCTCTGTAGATGATAATGCAATAGCAGACTGCTTCTTGCAAGACCATGTGATAGGACCAGAGCCAAGGCAAAAAACAAAGCTAGAAGTAGACTTTCGATCATTGACATCACTAGCCCAATCTGAGTCAGTGAAGCCAATGATATGAGGGGATCTTGAAGTGTAGTGAATTCCAAAAGGAGTGGTGCCCCGAATGTACCTCAAAAATATGTTTGGCTGCCTGCTAATGGCTCTCATGAGGATCATGGGAGAACCTAGAGACAAGGCCAACCACAAAGGAAAGATCAGGACAAGAATGTGTCAAGTACAACAAACTGCCAACCAACTGCCTATATAAAGTGGGATCCACTGAAGGAGTAGAACAAGTGGAAGACAAAACAACACTTGACTGAAATGTAGTGGGGGAAAACTTGAAATCAAGCATGCCAAATCGCTGAAGCATATCAAGAGCATACTTCTCCTGAAATATGGAAATCCCATCTAAAGACTGAATAACCTGAAGACCTAGAAAGAAGTGCAGAAGACCGAGATCTGTCATCTCAAACTGCTCCATCAAGGGTCTCTGAAAACTCTAAATCATGGAGGATGAGCTACCTATAAGAATGAGATCATCTACATATAGCACAAGAATCAAAATATCACCCCCCTGACGTTGAGAATACACTATGTGATCGGAATGACAGCATGTGAAGTGAGAGGAAAGCAAGAAAGAGACCATCTTCTCATACCAAGCCTGAGGGGCTTGTTTGAGATCATACAATGAACGCCAAAGTCTGCAAACCAAAGAAGTGTCCTGCACAAATCCCTAAGGCTGCTCCATATAGATCTCCTCATGTAGGTCTCCATGCAAGAAGGCACTCTTCACATCCATCTGAAACACTATCCATCCCTGTGAAGCTGCAAGTGAAAGTACAAGGTGTATAGAGTTCATCTTGGCAACAGGAGCAAAGGTCTCGGAGTAGTCAATACCCTCTACCTAAGAAAACCCCTTCGCAACAAGATGTGCCTTATACTTATTAATAGAACCATCTATAGCATACTTAGTACGGTACACCCACTTGCACCGAACCAAATTTCTTCCCATAGGAAGAGGACAAAGATCCCAAGTATGATTCTTCATCAAAGAAGAATACTCCTCATCCATGACCCTATCCCACTCAAGGTGACCTGTCACCTCTTAAAACTTTTGAGGATTATCCAAAATGGCATGACTCAAAAGACTAGAACCAGATGTCTGAGCACGAGGATGACGAGTATCTGAAGGATCACCTGCCAAAGAACCAACTACCTCAATAGTAACATGGGCCCACCTAGGAAAATGTGGAGCAACTGGTGGGGGTGGAGATGGTGGATCAACATCATCTGCATCATCCTCAAGAGATGAAGAGGGAGGAGTAGGAAATGAGGGAGAAGCTGGTGATGGAGAATCCATCTGAGGATAGCGCTCATCAAACTAGACATCCCGCCAAAACAAGACCTCTTTGGAATTAGGATCAAACAACCTGTACACCTTAACATCCTCACAGTAGCCAACTAATATGAGTGGTCAGCTTTTCTTCTCCATGGCTTTCCGCTGAGCACCAGGAATAAATGCCCAAGCATCACTACCAAAAACTCAGAATGTAGAAACATCAGGCTTGACATGGGTCCAAGCCTCCTCTGGAGTCATATGTTGCAATGCCTTATGAGGCATTCGATTCTGAATATAATTAGCACAATTGACTACCTCAGCCCAAAATGAAGAACTCATAGCTCGAGACTGTATCATACAATTTACCATCTCTCATAAGGTTCTATTCTTTCTCTCAATGACACCATTCTGCTGAGGGGTGTGAGGGACTGTAAACTAATCCTATAAACCATGCTCAGTGCAAGTTATGCCCCTCGGAGTGCAAAAATATCATCTAACTTTGACTGCAAAAAACTACATGAAAACTGAATATTTTTGAGGAAATTCTTACATCATCAGAATGGGCTTGGAACTAGCTTTCTAACGCCTATTTTCGTTCAAAAATCAGAGCTAAGATGCCCGAGATACACCCGATTTTCTGAAAACAGCTCAAAAGGGTTTTTAAAAAAAGTTTGAACAGCCCTCAGGGGCTTAAAACCTTTGGCCCCTGGTCACATGGCTGACCAAGGGTTTTGGTGCATAGGTGGTGGCGTGTAGAGTGGTGGACCGGTGGAGCTCAGGTGGAGGTGAGTGACGCGCGGAGGTGGCCGCTTGGCCGTGGCCGAGCGGTGGCCGACGGGTGGCGGACCAGATTAACCCTGGCCGCACAAATTAAAAAAAAAAAAAACCTTTAAAAATCAATTAAAAATTGATTTTTTTGTATTTTTTGCCTCGAAGACTATGTCGTGAGGCCGTACGCCCTGTAATAATTTTTTTTTGTTGGCCACTTTGCCCAAACTAGACATATTTTATATCAAAATAGGGGTTTTTGGACACTACGAGCTCAACGGTGAGGTCCGTTTGAGCTCAAAGTGCACCAAAAAGAACCACTCTATTCCAAATAAAAACTAAAAATGTAAAACACATCTGATGTAACCAAACCTAGATCTCTAAATCTTTCAAAAAACTGAACAAGCTGCAGCAGATCTAGCTCTGATACCATGTAGGATTTGAGAAATACAAATCCACAGAACCCAATCAATACTTGCATGCAAAAGACTTGTCATAGAGAAAGAGAGAGATCAAGACAAGGGTTTGGCTCTCACAATGTGCAAGATGTATTCCAAAAAAATGAATAGAGCATAAAAGAAAATACAAGAGATCAATCCTTATAAAAGGAGATCAAAACCTAAAAGGAAAAACTAACCCTAAAGGTGAGTGCATTTAATAATTAATATTAATTATTAAATGACTAATATGTGTGCAAGGCGAAATCTTAAGAGGAGAGTAAATTTAATTAATTACTTTACTCTAACAATACCCTAACTTGGTGTAGCTTGATTTCATCATTTGCACTCATTATTTTGCTTGAATGTTAAAGTGTCTTTTCCAAGAATTTGATTGGTGGTGATCCCCTTAAAGCTGAAAGAACCCCATCCTAGGTCCTCCTCATTGATAATTGACTCACCTTGTCAAGTTTCTATTCAATCCAATTAGGACTCCTAGGACATAATCAAATGACCTAGATAGAATAGGTAATCACCCACACCTATTTTATCTTGGGTTCAATTATGTTTCTCTTATGCTAGGACCCTAAGTAATTTATGTTCCTTTGTGTAGAAAAAGGAATTCTAAAGGAGGAATATCATATTCATATTACAAATCTATTATGTTATGCTTATTTTTGAAATACTTCCACATCCAACTATCTTATCTATCATCTAGCATTGCAACAACCAAATAATTTTTTTCTTTAGAGATGTATATATTTTTTTTGGTTGTTCGACAACATAGTTTGTTGTAGTCACAAACCAATTGGATTGTTGTATGATCACTAGCATAACACAACTTGGTACTCATACATATCAGTTCCATCTTGTGTCTATATAATAATTATTCATGTCTAAACTTATAGCTTTTATCTAACATATTTTTCTATAGCTAACATGTTTATGGTGATAAAAATTAATCATTTTAAGCAGGATCAATTTAAGTCTCTTCCTTAGGAGAAACTATCCATTCATAGAAAACTTTTCTTCCACTTCATATCTTGAGTAGAATATTCCCCTCCTTTTAATTTATCTTGCATTTCCTTTTCAACACATATGCTCACTAAAGTGTGGGAAAACTTTAATGTCATAAACTACATCCTATGTAATTTTGTACCATATATGTCATTTATTTTCGATAAATTAAGATAATTATACTTTCTTCCAACATAAAACCATCTCTTGCCATCTACCAAGCCTAATTTCTTGATTTTTGAGTCTAATTTTCTCATGGATATATGCATGCTACAAAGGTGTCCCCGAACTATGCCCACATCCCACAAAAAATGCATGACTAAGTTTGTCATTGATACATGTAGTGTAGAAAAATTTACCCCTTTTTCACACTTAATTTGGTAAATAATATTAAATAAAAGGACTTAATGATGCCTTACTTTAGTGTTGTAATATTTTTTACATACTCACATTGAGTTTAGGGCCTTATTTATTAAAATGGACCTAAATTTCTGGTGTTGTAAGTTGTACCTTTACACTTTCATACTAAACTAGGGATTCATTAATTAATTGATATTAATTATACCTTGATTAGCCCCTTTAATTCAAATCCATGCCTAATTAATTGAATTTTTTGAGGGATAAAACCCAACCTTCATTAATTTTATAACATAATTTTTAACATTGAGAATTGCGTGTCTTAGATAAGTGACCTAGGACCCATTTTCCATAGGGTGAATGGTTCCTCATTCAGGCCTAGGACCTAAATTCAATCTATTTTTTTGGTGGTTTTTCAATGATTTCAAATATATATTCACATGTTAGCTTGTGTTATTTTAATTTTGATAATTAATATTAAGATATATATAAATAAGAGGCCATTTCACTATGTTTCATCCTATTTTTTTTAATGTGACCTCATGAGATCAAGCTACAACAATGAAAGATAATTTTCAAGGCATTCAAGGGAATAATTATAGAAGATTATTGTAGAAATCAAGATTCCATTATCATGTTAAAGTATTCTTGCATCATGCATGTTGTTTGATCTAATATGGTGGTTTGGCATTAAAGATCTATTCAAGCATCCAAGACAACATTTCTAATCAAGTTTCATGATCAAGATCAACATCCTTTGAAGCCATTTCATGCAAGTTTCAAATCCACATTCCAAGGTTCAAAGAAAGGTTTGGCGAGTTGTGACATTGCATCATTAATTCATCATTCCTTCATTCTATTTTTTTTATTCAAAGGTTTCATTACCAAAATAGGGTTTCACCAAGGAAAACACCCCATCACCAAAAAAAACATTTTTATCCTCTTGTTTTTGTTTTTTAGGTTTTAGGTGGAAGATCCTTTGAAGAGAAAAACTAAAGAAACTTGCAAAGATGTCAAAGTTACAAGGAAAATTTTCATTTCATGAAAAATCTACTACATGATTTATTTTCCATTGTCTGATAGTGAATATCGGGAATTTGGGAGTGCAACCATAGCATATGAGAATGCAATTTTTTTTTTTACATATCCCTAGTTAGGACTTATTCACCACAGGGAAAATGAGTCCTCAATGAGTTTCAAAAAGTGACTTTTGGTGATTGGTACACCTTATTTTCCTCTTTCTAAATCTAAATTTTGATTATTTTTTCCATAAGTTTTGAGTATAGTGTTTCATTTGTATTCTATAGCTTGTATTTTGGACTTTGTTGGATGGTTTTAATCTTTCTCCCCAAAGTTCTATTTGACTCATACCCCCCCAATCCTTAAATAAAATGAGAAATTTATTGATTCATACCTTGATTTGACTCACCTTTTGGTTGAAACTAACTTCACTATTTGGATCTCATTTGTTGAATTAAATAGTGGAGAATAGGGTTATTTATCATTTTGGTGAACCCACTTTTATCATAACCTTAGTTTTCATCGTTTCATTGTGGTGAACCTGAGTTTGATCATTGAATTTCTGATTTTGGAGTCCTTTTTCACCTTAGATTTAGATCTTGCATTCATTTGAATTTATTTTCATTGAATGAGTCTCATATAGGGTGTCTAGTTTGCATTAACCTTACATTGCAACTAGGGTTTTTAGGATTGCATTATTTACATTCTTTAAAAATTGAAAATACAAAAATATAGTTATTTTACATATATTTTAAATATAATTACATCATATTCATTTTCATTTGACAATTGAATTAAAATTTCATATCAAACTAGGCTTTCTAGGATGTCATTTCGTTAGATTTTGTACTCGCATTTAATAGTGAATTTAGAAAAAAATAAAAATGTAACTTGTTGTATCGGATTAGAATCTAGAAACTACTAAAATTAACTCAAAAATCTATAAAAACACTTTTCTAAACCCTAACTAGGACCTATTCACTCTAGGGTGAATGAATCCTTGAACAAGGTCATTTCCTTATTTTCTAGGCATTAAAACATTCATTTATGTATTTATGTTTGTTATTTTCAAATCTCTATTTCTATTTCCAAAAAAATTGTTTCTTCAATTTGATCATGTTTAGCTTAATTTGATAAAAAATAGTGGAATTTTTTATTTCAAAATTGCATTTACAAGACATATTTT
This sequence comes from Sequoiadendron giganteum, assembly GCA_007115665.2. Lineage (NCBI taxonomy): Eukaryota > Viridiplantae > Streptophyta > Pinopsida > Cupressales > Cupressaceae > Sequoiadendron > Sequoiadendron giganteum. Next base: position 184,554,579 of record CM021108.1, read on the forward strand.
TTCAAGTTTTTACATAGTGTAATCAGAAAATTACCTTGTTTAGAATTTAAAAATGGCATTTACATTTTTCACTCCAGGTAATTAAATAACATTTTACCCTCTCTCTATTTTGGGCTGACATTAAGTTTGTGAAACTTGTATGATCTTTACAACTTGGTGTCTTATTAGCAATTCTATTTTGAGGCATAGTTTGAGACTCATGTCATCCCGTGAAACACCATTCACCATGGATCTTGGGTTTTCCAACTCTTTCACTAATAGTGTTTATAATCAACCCTCTATGGATCATAACTTGCATACCTTATTTCCAATGACTTCCTTACCTACAACCAATGTGCATTATTTTACTTATATCCTAGAATAAAATATATAAGTAATGGATGAAGGCATAGAAAAACTACAAGAATTTGTGCATACTAAAAAAATGGACACTAGTATAACTCCTACTTTAGATAATCTAAGAAAAATACTTGATATTGAACATGGAATAGGGATAATGTGAGGTATAGGTTATCTTGTTAATAAGAACATCCTTACCATGATTATTTGTGCTCAATTTTTGAGGTATACTCAAAGCCAAGGTGGAAATTCCATTCCTCCTTCCACAATCCTCATCTATATTCCTACATACACTAGTACTCATGCTAAAACAACCATTCATCCTACTAGAAATGTCAACACTTACTTAGGTATTTCCACTGGGAATCCTTCTAGATTTGTGCATTCAAATATCATATCTCCTCAACCATCTCCCCTTGAAAAAATACAATTCACTTTCCCTCCAGAAAAAAACACCACTTCACCTTATTCCCCTCCATCTCACAATACCAACAATGATCCAATCCTTAACACACTTTTGCAAAACATGTTAGCACTTCAACAAAAATTCACCACCCAAAATCAAAACAACAATGGCCAACCTTCACAATACATCAAAACCAATCCGTTATCCTTGGAGATATTGATAAAAAAAATGCTGCAAGGCATAGAAGATCCTAGATTTGAGAAATATTTTGGGAAAGGAGATTTTGTTCACCATGTTTCCACTTACACAACCCTATGTAGTGATTTCATATTTTAAGATAAAATATTGGCCAACCTATTTCCTAGATCCTTGAAAGATACCACTTTCATGTGGTTTTTCTCCTTACCAAATAATTAAATTCATTCATTCAATGAACTTATTGATGCCTTTTACAACAACTTCCAAATCCATAGGGGTCCCAAGATGACTTTAGCTAACTTGATGAAATTTAAGAAAAAGGATGATGAGAAATTCACCAATTTTATAGTGTGATATCAAATGCTTTATTCAAAATTAAATATTAAGATTCCTGATGTCTACCTTCACAAAATGTTTATTTCCAATTTGCATGTACAAATTCAAACAAAGCTTGAGATGATGAGATTTCCCTCCACACAGTAATGCACAACCCTTCATGATTACCAAAATTTAGTTAGTATTTGTGACATGAAAAATCCACCCAACTCTCCTAAAAAGTCTGAATTTGTACCTCAAAATAGCTAACAACCTTTAAATAAATAGAATAGGAGACTTTTAAAACTTAATTACCCTAAACCAAATCAGAAAGTTAATAACCAATTGGTTGTTATAAGGACAACAAATCCTTTTTCCTTTTGGGATAGGAATAGATAATTTACCCCTCTACACAATACCCTTCATAATATAATGCTACAACTCTTGAACAAGAATATGATCTCATTACATCTTGCAGAGTTCCTGATCCTAATAAACCATTACCCTCAAATTATAGATCAAATTGTTATTTCCATTTCCACCAATAAAATGGGCATGATACAAAACATTGTAAGCTTCTTAAACATGTTGTGCAAGACTATATTGATTATAATCAACTTCAAATTGAATGTGTGAAAAATTAAGGTAATAAGTTTGTAGCTCCTCCTAACCAAAACATACAAATCTTTACCAATCCCATGTCGAAACACACAATTTCATTTGTCAAAGCTAGTGAAACATAAAATGATGTGATGAATGCTGACACATATGATAAAAGCACTAAAGATGACAATAAGCATGAAATGGAGAAATTTGTGGCATTTATTGACGATAAGCCTCATAAGCGCCAAACCAAAATTCCCCTTGATATTTCTTTCTCATAAAATGACAAAATCAAACATGTACTCTATGGTCCTCTTTACATAGCTGGAAGAATCAATGACAAGCCTACTAATGGTATATTAATTTATCGTGTCTATGTAGAGAATGTGATCAATGAAGAATTCCTATTTGTCCATGAACTCTATCAAGATACATATGAAATAACAATAGCATGGATCAAAATTTATAATGGTTTTGCTTGCCCAATGATTGGCTCGATAAATATCCCTCTAAAGGTTGGTACAAAATATTAAATTTATCATTCACCATCATCCTGACATCAAACCATTTTTTTTTGATGTTAGGTTATCCATGGATTCCCTTCATGAATGTCATCCCATTGGTTGTGCATACATGTTTTATTTTTCCCTTTGGAAATGAGATCTTTACTATGCACCATAGTGGCTTTAATCTTTTGTCTTCTTGTGGGAACTTTTCATTGGGTTTCTTTTGTCCCAAGAATATTGAACCTATTGGACCCCGTGAAGACTTCTTTTTAAAATCCTATCAAAAATTTAAAGAAAAGTGCACATCAAAAATATCCATTAGAAATACGTCTCAACCTGTGATTGAGTCACCTATCCTTGATGAAACCATGATTGAACAAAAATCCCTTCCAACTAATGAAAAAACAACCTATTACAAATCCTTCACCCAATTCATATAAGAGACCATGAGAAAATAAAATGAACCTCATTATGCCTACTAAATTCAAACAAGATTACAAAGCCAAAGAGAAAGTGGTTGAACAACCTCCTATGGTTCTTTCCATTCATCCCCTAAGGGAAGATAAGAAACCTATAGTTGACAAACTCACTCCTACACAATCACAAATTGAAAAGAAAATGAAAAGAAACTAAAATGCTAGAGAGTGTAGGCATTAGGGATAACTTTAAGAAACGCCCCCCAACAAAGGTGTAAAATCCTGGCGAATATTTCCTTTTATTTAAAACAAATATTAATTTTCCCTGGCAAATCTTATGCACATTATTCAAAAATTTGTAAAATCATGGCGAATCTTAATGAATAATTGTTAAAAATAAATAATCACACTAGCAAATCCTATTGAATAATCAGAAAAATGATTAATTACAATGAAAAATCTCTCTTTTAAAAATTTTCATAGTTGGTTGGTGCAGTTCCCCCATATTTTTTTTAATATTGAAGTAGGGGCCCAGGGGCGACAGTCACCGATGGAGTCAAGGGGCAGCATCCCTTGTTGGGGTCAAGTGGGTAGAGCCCCCTTGTGGGGGTTGAGGGAGAAACTCCCCCTCGTGGGGTCCGGAATTCACTTGCAGCCATTTGATTTAAAAGATAATCCATGGAAATAAATAATAAACCTATTCAAGGCTAAAATATCACTAAAATGAAATGGTAAACTATTATTAGTGGTGATATTTCCCAAAAATTAATTGTAAGAATATAAAATTACTGGCGAATATAAGTAATATTTGTATTTACAATATAAACTACTGGCGAATCAATTCCTATGAAGCGTTGTTTAAAAATTAATGCATTGGCGAATTAATTGAGACAATTTTTTTTTTTTTGTAAAAGCCTAGCGATTTAGCATCCTTTCTAGCTTGTATTTTTCAACATTTTTGGAGGTCCCGATTTCAAATATTCACCAATTGGTAAAGATTCGCCACTAAATTTTTCCCTAGTAGGCATAGATGTTGTGATATTGCTCATATGTTACAACCTAAAGAAGAAAAGAGCAACCAAAGAAACAAAATCCAAACTTGCCTAAAGCACTACATGAAGATTTTATACCTTCATCACAATGTAAGCAAGAACCTTACAAGGACAGTATCATTTAACCTCCTATTGTGATTAAATTACATGATGACATTGATATTGAAAAGATTTATGAACAAGTGCATAATGAGTTGAATTCATTGTTATCCTCTTCCATGAGCTTAAATGAAAATTATCCTAAAAAAGAGTGTTGAACTTGGTGTGTTTCCTAGTTTAGCACTTGATATTGTCCCTTTGGCTAGTTATTTTCCTTCTATATGTACTAACGAACCTTGGGATGAAAAATACTTATTATAGGTTGACTGACATGTTCCTTACTCATCTTTTGCATTGTTTTCTTTTTTTATGTTCTTTATGTGATTTGGTCTGCATAATGTGATCACCCGTACTATTTTGTATGATGTATCTCTCCCTTTATGTGCATTCCTCTATTTGTATCTACACTATTCTATATGTTGTACACATTTTATCATTTTTTCTTGTCTTTTGTTTTCATTTTGGGGATGACGCAAGGCAATAAGAAATTTAGGTCTCTTCCATGTTGACCCAAAATATTTTTCTTTATTTTCACCTTTTTTTGCATCATTCTTTGAGTTCTATGAGTATTTGGGGAATTATGACATTTCTGAGATCTATAACAACATTATAGAAAACATATAGTGATCTCAAATCCATAGATCCTTTATTTGTTTTTAGGGGCAATCCCTCCTTCCTTTTTCATGGCATAGCTAAATCTCAAAAATATATGACTTGGCATAGGGATTTCCAATTAAGCTCTCATGTCTTAGGATTAAACATTGGATACTTTAAATTAGTTTCTCACAAAAATGGTGTTAAAAACTACATTAAAGTGGGGGCATACATTGACAATATATTTTAACATATCTCAAGTTTCATGGTGTGGATTTTATTTATTCTTTTGATGCATCATCTTATTGGTGGTGTCATTGGGTTTGATGTCCTCAAAGAGTGAAATATTTCTTAGCATATGACTTTCCTCTTAGTGGTGATGCAACACAGTGCATTCCCTAATTTGTGATTCTTTTACTCTTGACTTGTCATCCCTTAGAGACATTAGACATGATGTTCCCTAAGAAGAAGACCTTACACAAACTAAGAAAAATCCATTTGAACCAAAACCTTTACTAGCATTATTTTTCATGTGTTTAGCATAATAAAACTTGTTAACCTTGTGAAGCTTTAACCCTAAATTCAAGGCCACCTAGCATAACACACCTTGATTGTGCAACCTTTTCTTGTTCATAGGTGATTAGCATAATGCAACTTTTTAAGCCCTATGGAGAATGAAACCTTGTCTTGTTCTGCGTTATTGAAGTTGATAGGAGGATAGCTTTGATATGGTATGGGAGCCTAATATAATTCTCTCATTTTCCACCCCTTTGGGAGGATCACCCAATGGATAGCCTGAAGTTCCACTACCTTAGAGTGAGCATGCAACATAAAGCTTTGATGTGTTCTACACTGATTGGATAGTCTATGATTGATCTTCCTAGTCTTTTATGTTGTATGGTTAATTATCTTTGTCATTGATACATCCATGAAGTGTCTTGAATGTCTACTTTAGTGTGAGTTTGCACCTGCGCTCACCCTCTCACTAAAGTGGGGGCTAAATAAAGTGTAGGAAAAATTATCCCCTTTTCACACTTAATTTGGGAAATAATATTAAATAAAAGTACATAATTATTCCTTAATTTAGTGTTGTTATATGTTTTACATATTCATATTGAGTTTAGGGCCTTATTTATTAAAATTGACTTAATTGTACCTTTTTTTTGGTGTTGTAAGTGTACCTTTACACTTTCACACTAATATATGGATCTATTAATAAATTGAGGTTAATTATGCCTTAATTGGCCCCTTTTATTCATATACAAACCTAATTAATTAAATATTCCAAGGGCTAAAACCCAACATTCATAAATTCCATAATAGAATGTTTAACACTGAGCAATGTGTTTCCTAGGTAGGTTACCTAGGACCCATTGGCCTAGGGTGAATGGGTCCTCACTTAGGCCTAGGAAATAAATTCAAACAATTATTTTGGTGGTTTTTCAATGATTTCAAATGTGTATTCACATTTCGTCCTGTTTTATTTGAATTTCAAAAATTGATGTTAAGATATGTATAAATAAGAGGTCATTTCACTATGTTTCATCCTAAAACAATTATGTGAATTAATGAGATCAAGCTAGAGAAAGTCTAGAGAATATTCAAAAGAATTCAATGATGGAATTATAGAATATTATTTCAGCAATCATGATTCCATTATCATGTAAAAGTATTCTTGCATAATCATGCATGTTTTTTGAGCTAATATGGTGATGTAGAGTTAAAGATCTATTCAAGCATTCAAGGAAACATTTCTAATCAAGTTTCATGATCAAGATCCACATCAATTGAAGCCATTTAATGAAAGTTTTAGATCCATATTCCAAGGTTCAAATAAAGGTTTAGTGAGTTGTGACATTGTGTTGTTCATTCATCATTCATTTGTTCTATTTTGTTTCATTTCAAGGTTTAATTACCAAAACAAGGTTTCACCAAGGCAAATCATCCATCACCAAAAACAATATTTTTCTCCACTTGTGTTTGTTTTGCATGTTTTAGGTTGAAGATCCTTTGAGTATAAAAATTGAAGAAAGTTGCAAGGAAATTTTTTATTTCACAAAATATATTCTACAATATTTATTTTCACCTATCTGACAATGAAAATCAAGAATCTTGGAGTGCAGACACAACATAAGAGAACCCAAAAATATTTTTTTCAGAGCCCTAGCTAGGACCCATTTGGCATAGGGAAAATGAGTCCTCAATGAGTTTACAAAAGTGAATTTTTGTGACTAGTAAACATTTTTTTCCCTTTCCCATATCTTCCTTTTGGTTGTTGTTTTCATCAATTTTGAGTATAGTATTTCATTTGCATTTTTGAAGTTTGTTGGATAGTTTTAGTATTTCTCCCCAAAGTGTTATTTGACTAATACCCCTGTCCTTGCATAAAAAAGACAAATTTGTTGATTCATACCTTGATTTGACTCACCTTTTGGTTGATAGTCACTTTACTGTTTGGATCTGATTTCTTGAATAAAATAGTATAGAATAGGGTTATTCATCATTTTGGTGAACCCCATTTTATCATAACCCCATTTTTCATTATTTTAATACATTGTACCTACCACATTTTAGTAGTATAATTCCTCTATGAGCATACATTCTCATTGAAAGTCACTTAGTTAGGTCATTTAAACCACAAATCTCCCTCTTTCTTGAGGATTTTAATTCATTCAATCTAATTCTCTTAGAAAAAAGACTCTAAACTCTCTTTTATCATTCTCCACTATTTTATAAATTTTTTTAAGAATAGGCAACCTTCTCCATCTCTTCTTTATGCATATCTTTCAAAAAATATCTTCTATAACTTCCGAAGTAAACTCCATTATTACAAATATTAGATCATCTTACAAAGAGGCCATCATCATCTTGGAGTTTATCATTACTTATTTACAATGCCAACAAGCTATATATCTTCTATAGTTGGGAGTAGAAGCTATTCAAGTCTCTTCATTAAAGCATATTATCTTTTATTTGTTAAGCACATTGTTCTCTTTATTATTTCATGTCTATTTTTATTATATTGTCTATGACTATTTGTGGAGTTGAAACACTAATATGGGGGTTTCACTATGAGAATATTTTATACAACCACCCAAAACTTTCTCTTTGGTCTTGTGTGTGTACATGCAGGTGAAATAACTTCATGGAGAAAGCCCCCCTTGTCATTTTCATCTAATTTTCTCTTAACATCTTTATTTTTTTCACTTTATATTCATTGTACACTTGAATTCCGTACCTCTTTCATGTCTAAAAATATGTGAGAATTATTTTGTGTCTTCTTGTGATGAATTATTCTTTTTGTCCAAACATGACACTAGCGTTGTGTTGTCATCCAACAACTATGTGTTCATTCTAGACAAAGAGCTTGTTGAGTTTTTCAAAAGAAATTTGTACCCTACACTTTTTATTTTTGATGTCTAAACATTCTAGATAGTTTATGAACTCTATTAGAAATTGCATTTATTTATTTTGACTTCACTTGAATCGTGTTAATTTAGGTAATTGAGATATGAATTTCTCCTTGAGGTCATGTCATCTTGAGGGTAGTGCATTCCCTCCTCTACTATATGAAATGAGGTTTAGTTATAAAGAAAAATGGAGCTTACTATCAACATTAGAGGAATTTTTTTATCCTTTTCTTGCTTAAAATTAAATTCTATCTATTATGATATAAGCCTTTCTAGTCACACCATACATGTGATATAAAAAATGATGAATTAGCATAAATATAGAGATGTACCTTTAAAGTGTTTTGAAGTACATTTTTCTTGTGTGTGGTTACTTGTTTCTCATTGATAACTAATGACCTAAAAATTTATATAAATGAATTTCCTTAGTCATTTAATTTAATATTTTTATTCAATCCCCTATATGATAATTATGAATTTTAACAAATATTGGATAAGAAATGAATGAGGTGGAATATCTTATATTAAGTATCCATTTCCACAAGCTGGGTAAAAATAAATTATATGGACTATTCCTAATAAGAATGATTGGTAGTGGAAATGGGATAATGATGTTTTGGGAAATAGTAAATTAGTGTGTTCAATGCACTAAATTGGTTATTGTGGTCAAGCATTTAATAGTGGTCAAATGTGGTGTTAAATGAAGGTATACAATATTAGTTTTGTTTTTGATTCATTTCACTTGTGTACTAATTAATGCAAGTAAAATGAATATTTGGAAACACTAAGTGATCTAGATCTAAACAAAATAATATAAAAATATGAATTTAAATAACCACATATAAAATAAATAAATAAGACAAGCAAGTAATTGGAGAGTGGTTAAAAGGATTATTTATTTTTTATAAGGCATTAAGTTGACTATGATATTAAACATTTATGCCCATTGATGAGTAATAAGAATTTAAAATTTTGATTTGGAAGGATATTAGATGATGTGATATAAATACTAAAATGTTTATTTTATTATGGATAGGGACACCTCATGCAATGCAACCATTTATAGGTCATGCAATGCAACCTAAATTTTATCATCTATCCTTTCTTTAAAATTCTAATATGACCTTAAGGTATCTACAAAACTCTCATATTCAAAAATATTTTTGAAAAGGATTTGTATTAAAAATATTAGTGGGGCTTGATTTAAGATGAGAGAAGTCCTTGACTTGTCATGGTCATAGGGGAATACCTTGGATGTTGATGTATAGTTTTGAACTGATTCCTTGCATGTAAAAATATGAGAAAGGTTGATGAACATCTATATTTAGAGATGCAATATTAAATTGGAAATAGATCAAAATATATAATGTGGTAATAGGTAACTGATGATTTCCATGGTAGGGGTCAATTAGTGCATTAGATGTCTTGAGTTAGGGGCTAAATTTATATATTTCATAATATGTGTAGAATATTGTATAAAATTAAAGTTTAAAAACACATGGGATGCAATTGATCCCTTACACTATCATAGTTTTCAATGAATAAATAATTAATAAAATTTAAGATTATATGTGTGTCATCATATATAATATTTAATTATTTTACCAAAGATAATGTAGTGTAGAAAATTGTACTCCTTACGAAGTGAAATTACAATTTCACACTTAGTTTGGACCTATTTTAGTGAATTTAGTTTATGCATTTTTAAAATTTAGTAATAGGCCCCTAATACCCTTTATTATGCATCCCAAGGCCTATTTAGATTATTTCCCATAAATATAACTCACATTGAATAAATGCTATTAATTGATCTAATACCCTAACATAACTTAGATCCCATAATTTTAGGTCAGGACCCATTCACCCATGGGTCTATGCGTCCCATTTAAGTCCATAAACTCAAATTTAAATATGGTTTTGGTGGAATGTCAAGGTCTCAAATTCAAATTTTAAGTGTCATTATTTCAATCATTTGTCACTAGACTAAGGAGATTCAATGAGATCACAAGAATCTACACTAAACAACAAGGATAAATCAATCAATCATTCAAAGTTGGAGTCCTGGAGAAACATTTGATTTGGTTAGATAGGTCTTTAAGCTCATTTTTCCAACAAGATCAAGCATTGTTAAATATTGGTGATGTATGCCTATACAGGATCATGATGGATTCTAGGTTTTGGGATATGCAGCAATCCATTCAACCAAGCCTAATGATTTTTTTCCTAATTGGTTCAATCTTCTATTATCATTATAATTTCTACCTAAAGGAAGGTTTCATCAGTGTTTTGATCTACTAGGGTGATTTGACATCTCTCAAAGTAGGTCTTAATTAGTATTCATTATTTAATTTAGGGATCCTATTATAACATACTTGAATAAGGTTTATTTATATTTTAGCTCTTATTGATCTTAGACATAATTAAAATTAAGGATTTCAAAAACTTTCATGTTTCAGATTTTTATTTTTCATCAATGTTTAATTACCAAAATTGGGGTTTCACCAAAGGAAACCCATATCCACCCCAAAAAGAAAAATTTTGTCTTACAAATTTATCACAAGTACAATTTCGAGAGAGACGGTTTAAAAGTGTAGGAAGAAAGTAAAAATACAATACTTAAATCTCAATTTTTGGTTTTCTAGAGAAGGAGACCTGGACCTATTCACCCATAGCCGAATGAGTCCCAGGAAGGCTTATAGAAAAAAAAAATTGTTACAAGTACACAACTTCTAGACCTTCTCATATTTTCTAGATCTTTTCCATTTCTCTCAGTTTTATGCTTAATCTAAAAGATCCAAGCGTTGGCTTGCATTTTTTAGTTTACATAATATTTTTAGTTTTTCTCCTAAGAGTGTTGTTTAGGTTGATACCCTCATCCTCAAGCTTAAATAAATATGAGTATTCTCACATTGATTTGATTCACCTAAGGATTTTTAGTCAAATATTTGTGGGGATCTCATCTCCTAGTGAAAATATGAAGATAGGGTCTCCTAGATCACCCGCTTGACTTACCTTTCCATTTTGGGAAATCCTATTTTTTGATATTTCATTTTGGTGAACCTGACTTTGTACAACAAAATTATAAAATTTGGAATCTATTTCAACCCTAGATCTATGTTTTATGCTAATTTGGAATTAAGTTTGTTGGAAAAACAAGGGCAAACAACTGAGAGGGGAGGGTGAATTAGTTGTCACAAAATTTCAAACTTATTAAACTTATTAATATTTATTCTCAGATCTAGTTAATAATAATGAAAACATGAATCAACAACACATAAGAAACACACATAGAACCAAGATTTTTTTACGTGGAAACCCTATTAGGGGAAAAACCACGGTGGAGGTTAATCCACAAGTTATAACCTATTTAAAGTATAATAAGAATATATGAGGAATTCACATGCATTTAGGCACACTCCCTAGAGATCACCGCTGAAAGGAAGACTCAATGTCTTACAAAAAATATTCAGATTAAATCAATCTGAAGAATTTGAATTGAGAAAGGAGCATCTGCTAATGCTTGAGTACAATTTCGGTTAAGAAAATAAACACTTCTTCACACTATTCTCTACCTTCGGAAGATCTGAACCTTTTTTACACATAGCACTCACACACTTCACACTACACCTCTATACCAAATGAAGAAACAATCATTTATATATATTTTCAACAAGAAATTACATTGCTTCATGTTAGCTTAAACAAAATAATAGAATGAATGAAAACTATTGGCCCAAAAAAATAAATATTACCAATGTGCTTCAACCAAGGTTGGTCACAACATAGTACCCCCCCAAAATAATGCTCTCGAACACAAAACTCCTTCAAATATTCTTCTTCGCAGATCCACAACACGCTTCAAACACCTTGTTGACCATGAACATGAGAAACATGAACATGCAAGAGGAAATCTTGGATCGCAAGCATAATAATCAATGTAGATGTCCAACATAGTTAGAAAATGATCTAGAAATGCCCATGAATACCACATTAACATACACAAAAACTCTAATTATCAGATACATGTTATCTTCTTCCATGAACACCATTTTTAGTAATAAAATAGCTAACAAAAAATAGAAAATTATAACTTACTCAAATCTTCATGCACACCTCTGAAACTTTCATAGTATAAACTAGATAGGCTTGAAAATAAACCCTTTAATCTACAAAATCTCACTATCAACATACTAAACTATCTACCATACTGATCTTCACAATTTCATAGACAACCTATAACATATTTTATTACAATTTTCTTAATATCCTCGACATATATAGCATTAAAGACATTAATGTTAATAGTGTTGACATCAATGACAACCACATATCAGCAATGTGACCAAATAATCCAAAAATCTCCCCCTTTGGAATTGATGGCAACACATGATGTAAAAAACACACCATCAACGCAAGTAACTCTTCTTCCAACAATCTCTCGTTTACACATTTCTCTTCTCTCCCTTAGTTCTCCAAGATTTTTTAACATTTTTCTTCTCCCCCTTTGAAATCAATGGCCAAGGTACACAAGCTCTAGACCACATATATGAATCATATGACTACTCCCCCTGAGTAGCAGTGACCAAAACATCAATTTGAATCAAGCTATGACTATGAATGCATAGACTGATGCACAAACTATGCATCTTAGTTCTTATTAGGAGGGGTAATCACCCCTAACTTCCCTCTGAGATACTCAAAAGTATCTTTAGGAAAATCCTTATTAAATATGTCTAAAATCTATTCTTTAGTAGGCACATATTCTAGTTTGACATCCTTATCACTCACCTTATCTCTGAAAAGTGGTGCTTGATAGATATATGCTTGGTATTTGAATGCAACACTAGATTCATAGAAATTTTTATAGCAATTGAGTTATCATAGAATATGGAAATAGGTTCATCATACACAATGCTAATATCTCTCAACATCTGCTCCATCCATAATACTTGAGTACAACTATTAGTAGCAACAATATATTTTTCCTCTATACTATACAAATAAATGGCATTCTATTTTTTGCTTAACCATGAAATCATTTTCTTTCCCAAGAAAAATGCACCACCACTATTACTTTTCCTATCATTTACATCTCCTACCTAGTCAGCACCAGTAAAGGAACTTAAATTAAGATCATCATCTTTAAGATACCATAGGCCAAAATCAACTGTTCCATTCAAGTATCTAAAAAATATCTTCATAGTAGTCACATGAGATTCCTTAGGATTGACTTGAAATATAGCAACAATGAATACATCATTCATGATATCAGGTCTAGTTTGAGTCAAATAAAGCAATCAACCCATCATAGATCTATATCTAGTTTTATTTTCCTTTGGAGAATCATCATCTTGTGTCAACTTACATCTGGTCACCATGGGTGTACCGACTAGTTTTGAATCTTCCAACCACTCTTCTTTAGTAGTTCTCTCACATACTTGGACTGGAATATAAAGATCCCTTTATCTACCTGAGTAATTTGCAATGTAAAAAATAATTTCAACTCTCCAATCATTGACATCTCGAACTAATTTTCCATCTCATTAGAAAAATTCATGCACAAACCATAATCTCCTCCAAAAATGCTATTATCAACAAATAAGTCCACGAAAAAATCTTTATCATTTTCAATCTTGATGTAATGCCCCACCATGAAACCCTAGAGGAAGTTTTCAATTCACAATAATAGCATACTAATTTATTTTTATTTAAAGTTAATTAAACATACATGTTCATCTATAATTGAAAACATCCCCTAAGGCTACGTAACTGAGATTACTTAAGCCCAACTAACATACATCATTTGAAATTCATAGCATTTGATTACTCATGTATTAAGTATTAATTCAACATACATAAACAACATAAGATAAGAAGGTAAACATCCATAACATAAATTCATTACTTGGACAACTGGTTACATCACTCATTCCCAGAATGAGGCAATATTACAAAAGTGTTACATTTACAAAATTCCACCTCATAAATACAAGAGGGATAAAATAACTTAATACAATTGTAAATGCAACAATGCAAGAAACATAATAAGAACCACAAGCTATCCAACTGGATGTCTCAGTACCAAGTACTAAAGATCAAGGGGGACCCAACTGTTTATGGTGCATGTTCCACCCAACCAAGTGGTACCCGAAGGCCCACCCCCCATGCTAGGAGATAGTAACAATGTAACAAGGATAAAGATCTACTACCTCTAACCAAAGGAAAACTCATACTGACACATATTGACTCAACCAAACACATGCACAATATAAGTCTAACACTAACATGGTCACATTGCTTCCACACATAAAATTGATCAAGTATGATAAAGAAACCATACACATAACACAAAACACAATGTTATCCTAGATAGAGTGTCATCACATAGTTAGACATGAGATCTCCTCTAGGCATTCTTCATAGGCTCCAGAATTCCTGGTGAGCTCTAAAAAATCCCTGCTCTCATGCTTACTCATGCGAAATCGACTACCTCTCGTGAGGACAAGATAGTTGACCTTGGAATTCTAGGTCTACCCACTCATCCCAAGTCTAAACAAGCCCTTGCGTCTATCAATGAAGTTAAGCTATCTTGATTAATGTGAAGTGTATCCTAATGAACTAAGTACATTACTTTAATTATCACTTGATTAAATCACTTCTGAAGGTTACCCGATTTACTTCTTTGGGCTCTGACCCCTAACAAAAGCCACTCTTCTAATGGATAACACGCTATACAAACTAGACTCCAAGGGTAACTCAAGTGCTTACTGAAATAAATAATGTGAACACTCATATTCTAGGAGGCAACAGTCAAGGGAGCCCACTCAAAACACTTTGGAGGAAACAACCACATAAAGCACTACCCAAGCAAAAAATGAATGATTGACTTAACAAAGCATCAACCCACATCCTCTGGAAGACTTACAATTTAAAAACACAATAACCCTTTTCCCAAATCAAGAACGTAAGGAAAAATAATAACAATAAGCAAAGGCAAGGAAGTACAATATATTTGGATATATTAAATCCATTTCCCTAGCTAATACTTATCAGTAAATAGTCAATTACTTCAATTAGATAAATAATAAAGTAAAATAATTACCTTTACTTTTACAAGCAAAGGCTAAATTCAAATTTAACAAAACAAGATATTCAATTTGCATTTAAATCATAATATACTCATGCAAGAAAATATTTCTTTCAGTTACACAACTAACACATCTAGTTTCTACAATTTATTTAAATTTCTCTATTTCGTTTAATTTCCTATTATTCCTCAATCAACATATCATTTTACAAATTAATTAGAAATACTATTGTTTAAATTTTCAACATCAATATTTAATATATTAATATATATATTCATAAAATATATATATTTATATAATAATTAAATATAAACCTAATAAAATGCAAACAAACTATATATATATATATATTTATATAAATATATATAAATAAATATGCATTTATATATATATATATGTATTTATATACACATCGAATCATTTTTGAAATCCTAAAATAAATAATAATTATCAAAAATAACTTTAACCAGAACGAACCTCGAAATCCATCGATTTTCGGACGAGTGCGTGTAGGAAAGGACACTGAGTGTCATTTAAAAATATAATAAAAAAGGAAAATTTATAACAGTGCGTCGACGGTACCTTGCACCAACCGGCTGCATCCATACCAAGGAAGTGGGGGCGGCGCTTACCATGGGACAACACGTCCCCCTATATGGTGGGCATGTGCTATCGCACGGGTAGTGCCTCTCCCCACCCATGTACTATGAGGTAGATGGTAGGGCTTTGAATCCCACCTCCACTCTGTACTTACATACGATTTGACCCAAAAAATAAATAAATGAAATCGCCATTTATAATGACTTACATTTTGTACAGAGACGAAATTTAAATTTTACGTACGACGATTTGATCAAAACCAAATAAATTTAATATTTAACAACATAATAAATATATTTTTTAATATGTTAGATATGTATATATATACTAGAATATAATACATATAATCTATAAATATATATATATTTACACAAAATAATTTTATTGGTAAAATTGAGAAAACTAAATAAAAATAACCATCTACAGGAAAATGAATAATTTTTTTCCAGAAAACCTTCCTAAATTCATAGAGATTTAATAACTAATTTTATTTTAAACCATTTCTTCAAATTCCTAACAATAAAAAAAAAAAGGAAACCTAAAAGGGATCAAGATTTCTCCATTGTAAGTTTTCGACAAAGGATTTATTTTCAAAAATAAATCTTTTTATTTTCTACAGGGATTAAATTTCCTACAACAATCTACATGTGTTGCACAATCTAAAGTTTGAATTAACAAACAATACTACAATTTCTTCATCTAAAATTAAATTCTACAAAATATTTTTACAATTTCCCTAAGTGAGATTTTCATGGGAATCACAAAATTTCCAAAACCTAAATATTTAATTTCAATGTCAAAAAGCAATCTCTAATCCTAAAAGGATTTAGCAAACAATTATTTATTCACTACAAGATTCAATTTAACAAACAAGAACAGTAAATCACAGAATAAAACCTGGTATTGAAGCTACAGGTAAAGAAGATTTTTGAAGAAGAGCCTCCTCCAAAGATCTCCCAATTTCTCTTCAACTGTGCAGTGAATCCAAGCAAGCAACCAATCCAAAAGCACAACCAAAATCAACAAAATTTTCTCAAATCAATTCTATAGCCAAAAATTTCTTCCAACACTCCTTTATGCAATTTTTTTTTAAAAATATCCTCCCCAACCTAAAAAATATTTTTCCTCTCCAAAACTCTCCCATGAATGAATTTCCAACCAATTCTTCACATTAATTAAACTCACACTTGTGGAATAAATCAAAAATATCTTTAACAACCAAATCCACTTTTCAAATACAATTTCAAATAACTTTCAATTTTCTTTGTTTTTATTTAATTTAATCCACATAAAAATTAATTAATTAATTTTAATTATTTAATAAATAAATTCAATCCTTTTGGGACTAAATTTAATTAATTAAATAAATTAAATTTTATTAATAAATTTAAATATAACTTCTAAACATAATTTTAATTTTAATTCTAATTAATCACCACATTTAACCAATGCAATTATTCTAAGAATTGATTCAATAAATATGCACCTTTCAAAACAAATAACATTAAAATAAGGTAAACCATGA
This sequence comes from Sequoiadendron giganteum, assembly GCA_007115665.2. NCBI lineage: Eukaryota > Viridiplantae > Streptophyta > Pinopsida > Cupressales > Cupressaceae > Sequoiadendron > Sequoiadendron giganteum. The sequence continues at coordinate 184,571,730 of CM021108.1, forward strand.
CTCAACAAATAAGATTTATGACACACTAAGGCTAGGGCATAGACTTGACACAAGTTACTTAGCTATTATCTCCTGTTCAACTTAAGCATTGGATTGAGATGCTCAAACTTGTGAAACTGGGTGGAGTCGATGCCATGTACTTGCAAACCTGAGAACTAGGTAAACAACATCATATAATATATCCAGCATATAATACACACCGTGAATTAGAAATCACGGATTCATAAGGCGCTCGCAACTGAGTGATGCGAACCCATCCCCTTCACCAATAAACTCATCAAGACTAATATTAACATCTTATTTAATAATCTCATAATAAAAAACTCATGTTATAACTACCAACATTGTTAAACCATTAAAGCATGTAAAACAGTCATCAGATAAACACATCACACAATAACAGTTTGTCACTCAATAAGTAGCGATCAAAACCCAAATAACAAGGTGTGTCCAGTATCAAAGTAGCTTAGTTGTGTAGGTTTCCAAGAGTACCTTGTCTAAAATCCTTTTGTGTCTGTGCAGGAGTATGCCTCCTAGATGCAAACGAGGGAGAGGACGAGGATGTGGCCAAGTAGGCAGTTGAAAGGAGAGTCAGCATGAATCGCCACCTCATGTCACACCTATAGAAGAGCAGGAGGAACAACAGGCCATGCATAATAGTCGTAGAGGTGGTGGTGGACAACTAGATCCTCCAAGGGTCAAAGCTGCACATAGAGCCTTTGAGGAGGCTTTGGCATTATTGGGTCCAAGATAGGTAGTACAAGAGGTTAACCCTATGGTGAGGACAACTATAGTACAGACAGAGATGTTAGCATCTTCCTATATGAGAGACTTGATTAAGTCTCAACCACCTCGATTTGATATTTTAGGTAGCGGTTTAGAGGCCGAGACTTGGTTGATAGGTTTGGATCGATGTTTTTCCATGCATCCTTTTGATAGTAATACTAAAGTGCGATGTGCTATTATACACCTCCGAGGATTTGCAGCCACTTGGCGGAGACTTTTGGAGCAGAAGCTCCATATTGACCTGAGTTCAGTGTCTTGGGAGATCTTCCTTGAGTGGTTCATAGCCCGCTTTCTCTCTAATCATTGGTGTCAGCGTAGGGGTGATGAGTTCCATGCCTTACGACAACTAGCCTTGATGGTAGATTAGTACGAGAGGCGATTCTATGAACTTAAATAGTTTGTAGGAATAGGGGATGATGAGGGGATGCTCTTGCAATATTTCATCAGGGGCTTAAATGCCCGTATCAATGGTGGTGTTCAGGTCTTTGAGCCCAATTCTATGGAGATAGTTGTGCAGAAGGCACTACTAGTGGAAGAGAACTTGACTATGGCACTGGGAGGCCATACAGGTGTTCTTAATGGTAGTGGTTCAGGAGCTAGGACTAGTACTTGAGGGGGACATACTCAGGGGGTTGTGCCTCCTAAGACACAACAAGGATCAACACAAGGTAGTCAACAACAATCATTTTAGGGGAAATGAAAAGGTGTCCAACAAAGATAGGGTGATAGAAACATGAGGTGCATGAAGTGTTTCAACTCTGAGCAACCTACTCAGAGTGTTCAGTACACTTTTGGAGGCAATGCACAAAAATCTAGTGCATGTGTAGGGGGTAGAGGATATGGTAGAGGCACAGGTTGCTTTTGTTGTGTTCAGAAGGGCCATATTGCTAGGATGTGTCCCAATAAGGGAACATCGTGATTCACACAGAGACCAGTGGCATCAGAGCCGACAGTGGGAGATGCTCGCAGAGGCTATCGTGTGTTCGCAGCAGTTGATAACTGTCAGGTAGAGCACCAGGGTACCGTGGTTGAGACTTATGGTATGTTATTGGGTAACCCTTTTACTATTCTATTTGATTCAAGAGGATCTGAATCCTTTATTTCTTCATCTGTAGTGTCACATTGCAGACTAGGGGCCGTAAGATAAGCCGATAGGTGACAAGTCAAGTTAGCGTCTGGTATGAAAGTCGCATCAGATTCTATAGTACTTGACTGTAGGTTGGAGATTGGACTACTCCTTACTACCTTGGATCTTCGATTTATACCATTGGGATCCTATTATTTTGTCTTAGGTATGGATTGGTTAGAGGCTCACCGAGGAGTTATTGATTGTCGACATAAGTTGATTCGGTGCATTAATGCAGCTGGTGGTGAGGTGGATATTATAGGAGTTTAGAGACCGATATCTTTGAGGATTATCTTAGCTATACAGTTGAGGAGATGTGTTCACCGTGGATGTCAATTGTTTGTAGTTATAGTTGAGGAATTGGGATTAGGAGATGGAGAGGAGAAGGTATCTCTTGATAGTCATCCCATTCTTTAGGAGTTCTCAGATGTCTTTCTAGATGACATTCCAAGGATGCCACCGAGGAGAGATATATATTTTAAGATTGACTTAGTACCTTGATTAGAGCCTATTTCATGAGCTCCCTACTGCATGACTACTCAGGAGCTGAAAGAGATTTGCTTGTAGTTGGAGGAGCTATTAGAGAAGGGATTCATTCATCCTAGTGTTTCTCCTTGGGGAGCACCTGTCATCTTCATGAAGAAGGACAGTTCACTTTGGTTATGCATTGATTACTGACAGTTGAACAAAGTGACGATCAAGAATCGTTATCCAATTCCCATAATTGATGACTTGTTTGACCACTTCAAGGGTGCTACCATCTTTTCGAAGATAGACCTTAAGTTGAGATACCATCAACTCCGTATTTTTGACTTAGATATCCATAAGATGGTGTTTTAGATGCGGTATGGTCACTATGAGTTTACTGTGGTACCATTTGGGTTGACGAATGTGCCATCTGTGTTCATGATTTTGATGAATGGAATATTCTGCACAAACCTTGATAGGTTTATTCTTGTGTTCCTAGATGATATATTGATATATTCCAGGATAGTAGAGGAACATGAGGAGTATTTGCGATAGGTATTGCAGTGTTTTTGAGATAACCGACTATATGCCAACTTATCAAAGTGTGAATTCTTTAAGACTGAGATCAAGTATCTTGGTCATGTGATCTTAGGGGAGGGTATATTTGTGGATCCTTCAAAGATCCAAGCTATCCTAGATTGGCCTGCGCCCACGAATGTGGTAGAGATCCATAGTTTTATGGGGCTTGCAGGATATTATAGGAGATTTGTTCAGAGCTTTTTCAGGATAGGTCATCCTATCACTTCTGTTCAAAGGAAAGGGAAGAGGTTTTGATGGTCAAAGCAATGTGAGACGGATTTTTAGGTTCTTAAGGAAAAGCTGACCAGTGCACTGATTTTAGCCATACCTGATCCCACAAGAGATTTTGTAGTTTGTATAGATGTATCCTTAGAGGGCTTAGGAGAAGTCCTGATGTAGGAGGGTTGAGTTATAGCTTATGATTCATGAAGGCTTAAGGATCATGGACTGAATTATCCCACACATGATCTGGAGTTAGCAGCAGTAGTCCATGGATTGACCAGATGGAGACACTTTCTTCTTGGGCACAAATTTGAGCTTCATAGTGATCATAGGAGCCTTCAGTACATTTTCACTTAGTCGAACCTTAACACTAGACAAAGGCATTGGCTGGAGTTTCTCTGTGAGTATGACTTCGAGGTGAAGTATATTCAAGGAAAAGAGAACATTGTAGCTGATGCACTCAGTAGACGTAGGCATGAGATATCTAAGTTGACTATTATAGTAGATTTGTGGAGTCAGATTCTTGCTACTCTTCTAGCAGATAGCTTGTATCAGGATGTGAGGGTAGAGATTGAGGCAGGTAGACCTCTAGAGGGCAGGTTCATAGGTTATTCACTTGAGGTAGATGGTTTACTGAGCCATTAAGAGTGTATTTATGTTCCTTTAGTAGGTGACCTTTGTACTTTTGTTTTGACTGAGGCACATTGTGCACCCTATTCAGCCCATCCAGGGGTGAAGAAGATGCATGCAGATCTGCACCAATTGTATTTTTGGCTAGGGATGAAACGGGATATTGCAAATTTTGTAGCGATATGTTTGGAGTGTCAGTGGGTGAAGGCTAAACACCAACATCCAGTAGGACTTCTACAGCCGCATCTTGTACCAGAGTGGAAATGGGATATTATCTCATTGGACTTCATTGTTAGTTTACCCAACTCCTTGCGATGACATGATGCCATTATGGTGATAGTCAATAGGTTGACAAAGGTAGCACACTTCTCACCTATGTGCTCCTCCTCTAATGCATTATCCATTACTAGAGTGTTCATGGAGGATATTGTGAGGTTGCATGGTATTCCACATCAGATTATTTCTAACAGGGATCTAGTGCTTACCTCAGCTTTATGGACATCATTATAGTATGCGATGGGGACACAGTTGAACTTTAGTTCAATGTATCACCTAGAGACAGATGGACAGACTAAGAGGGTTAATCACATCCTAGAAGACATGTTATGGATGTATGTTAAGGACTAGTAGACATGATGGGAGGATTATCTCTATCTTGTAGAGTTTGCATATAACAATAGTTTTCAAAGTTCCATTGGCATGATACCTTTTCAGGCTTTGTATGGGCATCCTTGTCATACTCCTTTGAGTTGGGATCAAATTGAGGATAGAGTTTTATTCTGTCCGAAGATGTTGCAGGACATCGAGTAGTAGGTGGATCAGATTAGAGAGCACCTGGTAGTAGCTCAAGATAGGAAAAATAAGTATGTGGATGCGCATAGAGTGGATCATCATTTTTCTGTCAGTCACAGAGTATTCTTGCGGGTGCGTCCATGAAAGATTCCAATCCGATATGGAAAGGGTTCTAAGTTGGTGCCTCACTTTGTTGGACCTTTCGAGATACTCGAAAATATTGGTCTAGTTGCTTACTGGCTTGCTTTTCTGCCCAGTCTTGCATGTATTCATGATATTTTCCATGTTTTAGTTCTTTGGTCATATCATCCAGATGTTTCTCATGTCCTTGATTGGAATTCTTTACAGGTAGAGGACGGGCAGCTGGCTTTGGAGCCCGTGGCCATAACGGAGTGCAGAACGCTCACTCTTCGAGGGTGAGATATTGATCAGGTCAGAGTTCAGTGGGATCCCAGGGATGATGCTTCATCCACCTAGAAGGATGCAGTTAGGATGATAGAGTTATATCCGTACTTGTTTGCAGGCTTCTTGGAGTAAGCCTAGTCTTTGGGGGGAGAATGTAATACCCCTCCGTTTTGCTTCTTGTTTGGATTGCTTTATGCTTTGTTTGGTTGCAACTACTTTGATACTAGACACACCTTGTTATTTGATTTTTGATCACTACTTATTGAGCGATGAACTATTATTGTGTGATGTGTTTATCTGATGACTATTTTACATGCTTTAATCATTTAACGATGTTGGTAGTTGTAACATGAGATTTTTATTATGAGATTATTGAATAAGATGTTAATGTCAGTCTTGATGAGTGTATTGGTGAAGGGGACAGGTTCGCATCACTCACTTGCGAGCACCTTGCGAATCCATGAATTCTTCTTCACAGTGTGTATTATATGCTGGATATATTATATGATGTTGTTTACTTGGTTCTTAGGTTTGCAGGTACATGAAATCGACTCCACCTGGTTTCACAAGTTTGAGCATGTTGATCCAACGGTTAAGTTGAATGAGAGATAGTAGCTAGGTAACTTGTGTCAAGTCTACGCCCTAGCCTTAGTTTGTCGTAAGTCTTGTTTGTTGAGTCATGGTTTACATTGTCTTAATGTTATTTGTTATGAAAGGTGCTTATTTATTGAATTAATTCTTAGAATAATTGCATTGGTTAAATGTGGTGATTAATTAGAATTAAAATTAAAATTATGTTCAGAAGTTGTCTTTAAATTTATTAATAAAATAAAATAAAATAAAATTTATTTAATTAATTAAATTTAGTCCCAAAAGGACTGAATTTATTTATTAAATAATTAAAATTAATTAATTAATTTTTATGTGGATTAAATTAAATAAAAACAAAGAAAATTGAAAGTTATTTGAAATTGTATTTTAAAAGGAAAGTTAGTTTTCAAAATGTGGGAATTAATTAATATTAAGATATTTTAACTTTTTGATATTGCATAAAAGTGGATTTGGTTGTTAAATATATTTTTGATTTATGCCACAAGTGTGAGTTTAATTAATGTGAAGAATTGGTCACAAATTCATTCACAGGAGAGTTTTGGAGAGTAAAAATCCTTTTTAGGTTGGGGAGGATATTTTTTTTTTAAAATTGCACAGAGGATTGTTGGAAGAAATTTTTGGCTGTAGAAGTGATTTGAGAAAATTATGTTGATGTTGTTTGTGGTTTTGGATTGGTTTCTTGCTTGGATTCACTGCACAGTTGAAGTGAAATTGGGAGATCTTTGGAGAAGGCTCTTCTTCAAAAATCTTCTTTGCCTGTAGCTTCAATACCAGGTTTTATTCTGTGATTTACTGTTCTTGTTTGTTAAATTGAATCTTGTAGTGAATAAAGAATTGCTTGCTAAATCATTTTAGGATTAGAGATTGCTTTTTGAGATTGAAATTAAATATTTAGGTTTTGGAAATTTTGTGATTCCTATGAAAATTTCTCAGGAAAATTGTAAAAATATTCTATAGAATTTAATTTTAGAGGAAGAAATTGTAGTATTGCTTTTTAAATCAAAATTTAGATTGTGCAACACATGTAGATTATTGTAGGAAATTTAATCCCTATAGAAAATAATAAGATTTATTTTTGAAAACAAATCCTCTATAGAAAAATTACGATGGAGAAATATTGATCCCTTTTAGTTTTCCTATTTTTTTTGTATTGTTAGGAATTTGAAGAAATGGTTTAAAAAAAAGTTAGTTTTTAAATCTCTATGAATTTAGTAAGGTTTTCTAGAAATTTTTTATTCATTTTCTTGTAGATGGTTATTTTTATTTAGTTTTCTCAATTTTACCAATAAAATTATTTTGTGTAAATATATATATATATTTATAGATTATATGTATTATATTCAAGTATATATATACACATAACATATAAATATATATATTTATTATGTTGTTAAAGATTAAATTTATTTGTTTTGATCAAATCACCATACACGGAATTTAAATTCCATCTCTGTACGAAATGTAAGCGATTATAAATGGCGATTTCATTTTTTTTTTTTTTTGGGTCAAATTGTATGTAAGTACAAAGTGGAGGTGGGAGTCAAAGCCCCACTGTCCACTTCATAGTACATGGGTGGGGAGAGGCGCTACCCATGTGATAGCACACCCACCATATAAGGGGATGCATTTTCCCACGGTAAGCACCACCCCCACTTCCTTGGTATGGATGTGGCCGGCCAGTTTAAGGTATCGCCAGTGCACTATAATAAATTTTCCTTTTTTATTATATTTGTAAATTACACTCAGTGTCCTTTCCTACACGTGCCCATCTAGAAATCAATGGATTTCGGGGTTCGTTCTGGTTAAAGTTCTTTTTGATAATTATTATTTATTTTAGGATTTCAAACATGATTCGGTGTTTATATAAATATATATCTATATATTTATATATATATATATATATATATATAAATGTATATTTATTTATTTATATTTATATAAATATATATATATATATAGTTTGTTTGCAGTTTATTAGGTTTATATTTAATAATTATATATATATATTTTATTGATAAGTACTACCAATGGGGGTAGCTCCCTCTATATTTGAATATTATATATATATTAATATATTAAATACTGATGTTGAAAATTTAAACAATAGTATTTCTAATTAATTTGTAAAATGATATGTTGATTGAGGAATAATAAGAAATTAAATGAAATAGAGAAATTTAAATAAATTATAGAAATTAGATGTGTTAGTTGTGTAACTGAAAGAAATATTTTATTGCATGAGTATATTATGATTTAAATGCAAATTGAATATCTTGTTTTGTTAAATTTGAATTTATCCTTTCCTTGTAAAAGTAAAGGTAATTATTTTAGTTTATTATTTATCTGATTGAAGTAATTGACTATTTACTGAAAAGTATTAGTTAGGGAAATGGATTTAATATATCCTAATATAGCGCATTTACTTGCCTTTGCTTTTTGTTATTAGTTTTCCTTACATTCTTGATTTGGGAAAAGGGTTAATGTGTTTTTAAATTGTAAGTCTTCTAGAGGATGTGGGTTGATGCTTTGTTAAGTCAATCATTCATTTTTCCCTTGGGTAGTGCTTTATGTGGTTGTTTCCTCCAAAGTGTTTGGAGTGGGTTCCCTTGACTGTTGCCTCTTAGAATAGGAGTGTTCACATTGTTTAGTTCAGTAAGAACTTGAGTTACCCTTGAGGTCTAGTTTGTATAGCGTGTTATCCATTAGAAGAGTGGCTTTTGTTAGGGGAAGGAGCCCAAAGACGTAAACCAGGTAACCTTCAGAAGTGATTTAATCAAGTGATAATTACAGTAATGTAATTAGTTGATTAGCATGCACTTCACATTAATCAAGATAACTTAATCAAGATTGGGATGAGTGGGTAGACCTGGAATGGCAAGGTCAACTATCTTGTCCTCACGAGAGGTAGTCGATTCCATATGAGTAAGCATGAGGACCAAGATTTGTTAGAGGTCACCAAGAACTCCGGATCCTATGAAGAATGCCTAGAAGATATCTCATGTCTAACTGTGTGATGACACTTTGTCTAGGATAACATTGGGTTTTGTGTTATGTGTATGGTTTCTTTATCATACTTGATTGATTTTATGTCTTGAAGCAATGTGACCATGTTAGTGTTAGACTTATATTGTGCATGTGTTTTGTTGAATCAGTATGTTTCAGTATGAGTCTACCTTTGGTTAGAGATAGTAGATCTTTGTCCTTGTTATGTTGTTACTATCTCCTAACATGAGGGGTGGGCCTTCGGGTACCACTTGGTTGGGTGGAACATGCACCATAAACCATTGGGTCCCCCTTGATCTTTAGTAATTTTTGGCAAGACATCCAGTTGGACAGATCCTGTTTTTTATTATGTTTCTTGCATTTTTGTATTTACAATTGTATTAAGTTATTTTACCCCTCTTGTATTTATGAGGTGGAATTTTGTAAATGTAACACTTTTGTAATATTGCCTCATTCTGGGAATGAGTGATGTAACTAGTTGTCCAAGTAATGAATTTATGTTATGGATGCTTACCTTCTTATCTTATGTTGTTTATGTATTTTGAATTAATGCTTAATAAATGAGTAATCAAATGCTATGAATTTCAAATGATGTATGTTAATTGGGTTTAAGTAATCTCAGTTATGTAACCTTAGGGGATGTTTTCAATTGCAGATGAACATGTATGTTAAATTCACTTTAAATAAAAAAAATTTAGTATGCTTTTATTGTGAATTGAAAACTTCCTCTAGGGTTGCATGGCAGGGCATTACACTTGAAATATAGATTACTATCATCAGTACGTTTTTTAAAACTAGTCTTCAACAAGTACTTATCCAATCTAGCATACCAAGCTCAAGGGGATTTCTTGAGTCCATAGAATTCTTTCTTCAATCGACAAACCATATCTCCTTGATCACTTAATTGAAATCCATTAGGTTGCTCAATGTACACCTCTTCCTCTAATTCACCATTTAGAAATGCTGACTTGACATCCATATGATAAACTTTGTAGTTTTTGTAAGCAACATAAAAAAGAAAAATTCTCATAGCTTCAATTCTAGCAACAGGAGAAATTTTTTCTTCAAACTCAATTCCTTTCAGTTGAGAGTATCCTTTGCATACAAGTCTTTCTTCGATTCTGATAACTTCACCTTTTTCATTCAATTTTTTTTAAAAGACCCATTTAGTTCCAATTGCATTTTTTTCTTTAGGTCTAGGAACAAGAGTCCATGTATTATTCATCTCATTTTTTTGTAGTTCTTCTTTCATTGCTTCAATCCAATGTTCATCTTTGCATGCTTCATTGGTATTACTTGGTTCATCCTTTGGAATTGAATAGTAATCTTCTACAATTCTTCTCCAAGTCTGGACACCTTTGTTATTATCTCCTATTATCTAATTTTTTGAGTTATTTAATCTTGTATACCTTGGAGTCCTAGAATGCTATTGAATTTTAGGCTCTTGTGATCTCTCTTTTTTACTTTCACTAGTCTCTCCTTCTTCTTGATCTTCTTGATTCACCAAAATGATCTAAACTTGATTTGAAGTCTAAATCTTGTTTGTACTATCATTCTAATCATTAGAATCATATCCATAGGTTCAGGAGGGTCTAGCAATTTCTTCATCAACCTTAACATTTTCACTTTCAATAATTTTATTCAATCTCTTGTTATAGCATCCATAGGCCTTACTCTTATTAGAGTAACCAAGAAATATTCCTTCATCACTTCTAGCCTCAAAATTTCCTATATCTTCATCTCTCTTGATATATCATTTACTCCCAAATATTTTTAAATATCTAATAGTAGGCATATGACCAAACCATAGCTCAAAAGGATTCTTACCAGTATTACCTTTGATTTTTACTTGATTAAGGATATAAATAGCAATACTCACAACTTCTCTCCAATGGATATGAGGGAAATTTCCTCCCAACATCATAGTTCTAGCAACATCTTGAACTATCATATTTTTCCTTTCCACAACTCCATTCTATTGAGGGGTCCGTGGTGCAAATAATTGTCTCTTTATCCCATGTTCTTCGCAAAAAGAGTTAAACTCACCAAAAGTAAATTTACCACCTCTATTTGATCTCAGACACTTAATATTTAGACCTATCTCTATCTCAACCATATCCTTAAAGATCTTGAAATTTTCTAGAGATTCATATTTCTCCCTTAAGAAAGTAACCCACATCATCCTAGAGTATTCATCAATAAGAAACATGAAGTACATGTAAGCTTGTAGACTTTTGATTCTAGCATGACCAAACAAGTCAGTATGCACAAGCTCCAACAATTCATTTGAACAACATTGTTTTCTCTGAAATGAAATTCTAGTTTATTTTCCTTATTCACATTCCTTGCATATGGTATTATTAGGCTTCACCAACTTAGGAAGATCTCTCATAACCTTTGAGGAACTTATCTTGATAATATTTTCAAAGTTTACATGAAACATTCTTCTATGCCATAACCAACTTTCATCAATTTTATCAATCAGACAACTTTTACTAGTAGCATTTAGATTAAAGATATTACCTTTTTTTTAGTACTTGAAGCAATCACATTTCTAGAACTTCCCAGTATGCTATATTTTCCATCTTTGAATTGAAGATTGTATCCCTTATCAACCATTTTTCCAATACTCACAATATTATGCTTGAAACCTTCAACATAAAGAACATCTTTAGTATTATGCTTACCATCAAAATTAATACATCCTCTACCACAAATTATACCACCATTGTTATCACCAAATCTTACAACACCACAATCATACTTCTCTAGGCTTACAAATTTACTTTTATTACCTATGATGTGATGTGAACATCCACTTTCAATTACCTATTCATCTTTTTCTTCAACTCAAGTAGCTAGAGATTTCTCCACATTTGTACAACTAACAGATTTAGTAGACAAGGGATTATTTTCCTTGATAGGAATAAATACAAACTCATCTTCACTTACATTCCCTTTGTCAAATTCATCATCTGTCACACCTTCATCAAAAGCATAATAACACTTTATTTTAAATTTAGGCTTGTAAAGTATCAGCTAAGGAACTCTTTTTGGACACCTTGATGCAAAATGACCTATCTTATTGCAATAAAAAAAAATTATAGGCAACTTTCCTTTATACTTACCTTCTCCTCTAGCTTCCCTTTTGACAATAAGTGCTTCAAACTCATTCAAGTCTCCTTATTCTTCTTCAATCTATCTCACTTCTTCCTCATATCTAAATAAATTTCTAGAAGAACTTTCACCCGGATCATATATCTACTTGTCCCTCCCAGAAGGAGTAGCTTTAAATTCAGATTATGTCTTCAGAGGGGCATCACCAAATTCACTCAACTCAAAAGTAGTAAGTTTACCAACCAAGATATCTCTAGTTATATTTGTCACAGTTCGGAGCTCCTCAATGGTTGTGGATTTTATTTTGTATGCATTAGGAAAGGGTCTAAGAACTTCAACAATAATCTCTGATTCATCCACCTTTCCACAAGCACATCTGATACCACACACAATTTTATTCACTCTTTGCATGAAATTAGAAATATTCTCGTCATTACCCATTTTCAATAGTTCATATTTTACTTTCAGAATTTGTAGCTTAGCCATCTTCACATTAGCATCACCTTCATATAAAATTTCCAATATTTTCTATATCTCATAAGTAGTCCTTAGGTCCATAAAATAATTCAAAGCCCTCAGCAATGCTTCCTTAACCTTGATGCTATATTCAACATCCCTAATCTCAACATAATTGCTAGGACCATTTTGAGGAATAACATACCTATTGCATGTAATGTTCTAGTAGGATTCACGAATGCATCTCAGATGACACTCCATTTGAGTCTTCCACAAAGAATAATTTGTTCCATAAAATCTCAGACTATCATTCTTGTATGTCGCCATCCCAGATCACCTCAAGCTGGTAAAATTCTTCCAAGGAACCTGATCTCTGATACCAATTGTTGGCAACACAAGGGTAGACAAATGAGATGGGGAGTGAATCAATTGTCAGATAATTTCAATATTATTAAAATTATTAACCTTTATTCTAAGATTTGATCAATAATAGTGAAATAATGAACCAATAACACATCATAAACACACATAACACCAAGATTTTAATGTGGAAACCCTGTTAGGGGAAAAACCATGGTGGAGGTTAATCCAAAATTTATACCCTATTAAAAGTATAAGAATAATATATGAGTAATGAACATGCATTTAGGAACATGTCCTAGAGCTCACTACTCAAAGGAAGACTCACTATATTACATAAAACATTCACATTAAATCCATTCAAAGAATTTGAACTGGCAAAGTAGTATTTGCTAATGCTTGAGTATAGTTCTAGTTAAGTACAGCAACACTTCTTCACTTTCTTTCACTCTTCTTCACACTTTTCTTTTCCTTCGAATGATCTGAACCTTTTTTGCACATAGCACTCACACAATTTAGACTACACCTCTATACCAAATGAAGAAAAAATCACTTATATATATCTCCAACAAGAAATTGCATTGCTTCATGTCGTCTTCAAGAAAATAATAGAATGAATGCAAACTATTAGCTCAAAACAATAAATATTATCAATGCACATCAACCAAGGTCAACCACAGCATAGTAGAGTCCCAAAAAAATGTGCTCAAATCGAAAACAGCTTCAAAGATTCTTTCTCAAAGATCCACAACATGATTCAAACACCTTGTCGCCCATGAACACACAAGAGAAAATATCTGATCATGAGCACAATGATCAATGTGGGCATGCAACATAGATATAACATGATCTATAAATGTCCATGAACACCACAATAACATACACAACAAATCTGATTATCAGATACACATTATCTTCTTCCATGAGCACCATTTTCAATAACATAATACCTAAGAAAATATAGAAACTTATAACTTGCTCAAATCTTCATATGCAGCTATGAAAATTTCAGAGTAGAAACTAGATAGGCTTGAAAATAAACCATTTAATCTGAAACATCTCACTATCAACATACTAGGCTTTCTACCATACTGATCTTCACAACTTCACAGACAACCTCTAACATATTTTATTACAATTTTCTCAATATCCTCGACATATATAGTCTTAAAGACATTAATGCTAATAGTGTTGACATCAATGAAAACCACATACCAACAATGCAAAAACAACATCCAACAAGGTTTTCATTAATTGCATTACATTTAGGGTTATTTAAACTTGCATTAGTGAACATTTCATTTAATGTTGAAATGTGCATGTTTGGATCACTTAAATTTATAAAAAATCAGAAAATTTATATTAGGTTTGCATTCATCTTGCATCAAGATCATTATTCAATCATTTTAGTTCAGATTTAGGTTCAAGTTACATTATAAAAATACTCATTTAGTTCATCATTTGACATTATTTGAAGATTCATTTAGAATTCCTTTTTTTGGAATTTTTTTTACAAAACTCTTAGTCTGCAACAAGGAACATTAATTATTTACCCAACAAACTCAAATTTTAAAAAGTTCAATTTTAAAACACTAAGAAATGACCCATTTTCCCATGGGTGAATGAGTCCCTATCTAAATCTTTTAGATAATTTTTTGGTGGATTTTGTCTCTTTTTTTCCTTTCTTTTGTTGTTCTCAGATCTAGGCATTGGTTTCCTAAAATAGTTTGTTTATAAATTCAATTTATTGCTTCTTTAGCTAGATATTGCAATAGTTTGGAAAATATTTCTTACATATTCCAATTGAGGATAGTATTATATTTCTTTACTTTTCCTTTATTTTTAGTGTAATACCCCTCTGTTTTGCTTCTCGTTTCATGTTGTTTTATGCTTTGCTTGGATTGTAGCTACTTTGATACTGGACACACTTTTATTATGATGTTTTGATCGCTACTCTTGAGCGACAACTATTATTGTGTGATGTGATTATTTGAATTTATTTCACATGCTTTGATGAATTAATGATGTTAGTAGAATTATCATGTGATTATTTATGTGAATATTGTTTATGACGTTAGTGTCAGTCTTTGATGAGTGTATTGGTGAAGAAGATAGGTTCGCATCACTCGCTTGTGAGCGCCCTGCGAATCCGAGATTTCTTCTTCATGGTGTGAATTATATACTGGATATATTATGTTGTTTACTGGATTTCAGGTTGCAGGTACATGACATTGACTCCACCTAGTTTCACAGGTTTGAGCATGTCGATCCAACAGTTAAGTTGAATGGGAGATAGTAGCTTGGTAACATGTGTCAGGTCTACACCCTAGCCTTAGTGTGTCGTCAGTTCTGATGATTGAGTCATGTTGTATCTTATTGGATGTTATGTAATGTTTTGAAAAGTGATGTCCCTTTTAAATAGTTCTTTTGAAAATTGCATTGGCTGGAAGAAATGTTTATTTTATATTATATTAATGTTATGCTCATTGGTTATATTTAAATGATTTTCTTTGAAATTAAACTTAAATTATTTATTTAATTAAATTTAAATCTCAAGGGATTAAATTTAATTATTAAATAATTGTAAGTAGGCTTATTAAAGTTGAATTATTTAATTTATTAAATTTAAATCTCAAGGGATTGAATTTAATTATTAAATAATTGAAAGTGTGTTAATTTAGTTAAAGTATTTATTTAATTAAATTTAAATCCCGAGGGATTAAATTTAATTAATAGATGATAGAAAGTAAGTTAATTAAAGTTAAATTGTTTATTTAATTAAATCTAAATCTCAAGTGATTGAATTTAGTTATTAGATAATTTAATAATAATTATGTAAGTATATTTGATTGTTAAATTAAATTAAATCAAAAAAGGGAATTATGAGAAATTGAAATTTTACTTTAAAGTCAAAATTAGGGCCTTCCAAAGAAGGGAAATGAAATTAACTTGTAAATTCAATTTTTGCATTTGAAAGTGAATTAGGGTTACATTAGGTTATTTTGGAATTTTGAGGAAATGATGTTTTATAAGATTAGGGCAGAAAAATTTGGGGATTCTTCTTCCTTCTTTTTTTCACAGAAGGTGGAGCTATTGGATCAAAGCTTGCTGGAAATTCTTTGCATTTTTGAAAAGGAATTGTGAGGAGCTCAAAGGAAACTCTCCATCAAGAATTTTGGCTATTTCCTGTGGCTGCAAATAACCAGGTTTTCTTTTATTTCTTGTTTTATTGTTCCTAGTTTAATCTATTTTCTAAATGATAAGAAATTGCAAATGGGTGACTTTTCTTGAAACCCTAGGTTAAACTTCATCATTTTGGTATTCAGATTTGTTCTTCAAAATACAAACCCTTTTAGAAAATTTTGTTGAAAAACTCAAAATCAATGTATTATTTTTCCTTTGTTTATATTTTTTGAAAACATGGAAGGATGGCTTCTTTTAATATTTTGTCTTTAAAATCTCTTGGGCATGAGATGTCTATTGTTGTCAATTTTATTACTAGTTTAAATTTTATTTCTTCAATTTCACCAGTAAATGTAATTCTAGAAAGAAAATATATGTATGTAAATATACATTACATATATCATATTCTAAATATGATATAAATAATCTATATTTACATACATATAGATTTTTATTTTACTGTGTTGTAATTTTTATAATTGTCGCCGGTATGACAAATTTACGAAATCCGTACTGCGTATGAATTTGTTTTTTTGAAATTTTTGTTGGTAAAAAAATTTATGTGTGGGGGGGGGTCCGGCCCCCCACTATTTTTTGTTATTAAGTGGGTACAAAGTACCCACTGGGCAGTGCACCCACCACATGGGGGGATGCACTGTCCAGTGAGGACTGCGGCCCCCTTTAACACTGTCGGCCGCTATACTTAAAGTACAGTTGGCACGGGCAAATGTCCGCGGACTGCGCACTGGCGTAGGGTATGGGTACCGCCCAACCCTGCCACATTTCTTTTGACTTTCGTTTTTTTTTTTATTTTATTTTTTTTATTTTTATTTTTATTTTTAATGATTTTTGTTTTAATATTTTTTTTTATATAATATTTAATTTATATATATCTTATATATATGTATTTTTTTAATATTATATATATAAATATATATAATGTTTAATATATATATATATATTATGTATATAATTAATATTATATATTAATATATTTAACTTTGTTAAAGTTTTTTTTTTTTATATAGTTTGAATTGCGGGAATTAGAATGAGAATAGGAGTTGTTTCTTTTAATAGCAGATATTGGTTTTAACATATGATGTTTTCGATTGTAAAACTTCATATTCTATACCTTGTTAAACATAGGAACATTCAATGAATTAGACAACTAATTATAGTGGAATTTATTATTGCTCATGATTTGTTTCAGTTGTGGAGATTATTTATTTAATGAAAAACTTATTGTTCAATGTAAATTCTAGAATGGTATAATTCTTCTTTTTGTGAGAAACATCAGTTAAGAACATGGTTTTAGGATAACCAAATGTAGTATTTTTCACTGCCAATGCATGATTATATTGATTTCTCTTTTAATGATTACTTTGAGAATGGGTGTTGAGTTTTGGATTGTAAAGTCTTCTAGTGAATGTGGGTCATTCCCTTGTTAAATTATTGTTTTGATTTTCCTTGGGTAGTGTTACCGGTATTTAGTGTCCTCCTAGTGTTGGAGTGGATTTCTTTGTGGTTGCCTCATAGGATAGGAAAAAACATGTTGGTTCAGTTCTGTAACACTTGAGTAACCCTTGGAGTTTAGATTGTGTAGTGTGTTATCCAATTAGAAGAGTGGCTTTTGTTAGGGTCCGGAGCCCAAAGAGGTAAACCGGGTAACCTTCAAAAGTATTTTTAATAAGTGATAACTAAAATAATATACTTAGATGATTAGGATGCATTTCACATTAATCAAGATAAATTAACCTCACTCATAGGCACAAGGGCTTGTTTAGACTTGGGGTGAGTGAGAAGGCTTGGAATGGCAAGATCAACTATCTTGTCCATACGAGAGGTAGTTGATTCCGCTTGAGTGAGCATGAGGGCCGGGATTCGGTTGAGGTCACCAGGATTACTTGTGCCGGAGCCTATGAAGAATGCCCAGAGGATATCTCATGACAAACCTTGCGATGACACTCTGTCTAGGATAACACTGTGTTTATGTTGTGCCTATGTTTTTCGTTAGCACACTTGATTATAAAATGTCTGGAAGCAATGTAACCATGATTAGAGTTAGACTTATTTTGTGCATATGTGTGGTTGAGTCAGTTTGTATCAGTTTGAGTCTGCCTTTGGTTTGAGGTAGTAGGTTTCTCGTCCATGTTACTTTGTTACTATCTCCTAGCATGGGGGGTGGGCCTTCGGGTACCACATTGGTTGGGTGGAACATGCACCAAAACCATTGGGTCCCCTTGATCTTCAGTACTTGGTGGCGTGACATCTTGATGGAAAACTCGCGGATCTTGTTTTATATTCTTGTACTTTGTATCTCATATTTTAATGATATTGATTTACCCCTCTTGTGTTATGAGGTGGACCTTGTAATGATCATACTTATGTATTTTGACTCATTCTGGAAATGAGGATTGTAATAGATGTATGTAATAGATTTATGTAATGAATGCTTCATTTTATCTCGTATCTTTTTATGTTGTTGAATGTGGTTACTTGAGTTATTTACTTTCAATGTAATTTAGCTGATGTATGTTAATGGGGATTTAAGTAATCTCAGTTATGTAACCCTAGGGGATGTTGTCAATTTAGTTGAACATGTGGGTTTAATTCACTTCTTTTAAAAAAAAAATTAGTATGCTTGTTTAGTGAATTGAAACTTCCTCTAGGGTGCGTGGCGGGGCATTACATTTAGCATCATTTTATAAATTATATAGATTACTTTACATTTTTCAATCATTAGAAAACATAAACAAAAACCAAAAACATCAAACAAAACAAGTAAAATTTAATGAAACCCTTGGTGAATGTGTGGTAATTTGATCATGTCAGATCTCTTTTTTTGAGTTGAAATATCACCCCAACCCTTTTTTAGTGACGAATTTGACATGTTAGATGAAGCGGGCTTGAAGATTTCATCTCACAAGGTTCATCGACTAAGTCTTGTCATAATAAACCAAAACAAAGAGATGTTAATGTAATCACACCCTAACTTATCCTTTACCCACCCTCACATCTGCCTCAAGTTCGAAACAATCCTATTCTTATCTTAGATCCACCTAAAAATAAACCATTAATTCCAAGATATATCTTGGATTTTACAAGGATAATTTCTAGTAACAATGTTTTACAACTATCAAGTTACAATACCGTTGCTCACACATATAATAAAAGAAACAATAGGAAAACACAAACCAATCCAATTTCATTACCATTACCTCAACCTACCTTTCCTAATGCTCCTCATTTGTGTTTATATAATGGAAAGGAGTATGATCTCATTAAATTTAACTTACAAATAATTCTACAAAGATTTCCTTATAGGACTGTATTCAAGCCTCACCTAATTACCATAGTGTAGTGTAGGGAAAATCATCCCTTTTTCACACTTAATTTGGGAATAAATATTAAAATGAACTAAATCATGCCTTTATTTAGTGTTTTAATATGTATTTCCCATATTCACATTAAGTTTAAGGCCCTGTTAATCAAAACGGGCTTAATTGTGCCATAATGTTGTGTTGTAGAGATTATATCTTAACACTTTAACACTTATTTATGGCTCCCTTAATTAATTGAGGGTAATTTACTTCAATTGGCCCCTTTAATTCAAATCCAAGCATATTTAATTAGATTTTCTGAAGAGGAAAACCTAACATTCATTAATTCCTAAACATAACACTTATCATTGAGGAATATGTGTCCTAGGTAAGTGACCTAGGACCCATTTTCCCATGGGTGAATGGGTCCTCACTTAGACCTAGGACCTAAATTTAAATGATTTTTTTGGTGGTATTTTAACTTATTCAACACCATATTCACATGTCGGCTTGTGTTATTTGAATTTTAAGAAATTAATGTTACATACCTATAAATATAAGGTCATTTCATTATGTTTCACCAAGCAGTTTTTGAAGTAAGCATTCTTGTAGAAGTTTTATGAGATCAAGAGAATTATTAGAAAATGTCAAGGTATCTAAGAGTAGATTTAGTGAATATTTATTGCAGAAATCAAGATCCAATTCTCATAAAAATTTCTTCTTGCATCATGCATGTTATTGGAGCTAATATGTTGATGCATAGTTCATGATCTATTCAAGAATTCAAGGCATTGTTTCATATCAATTTTCAAGATCAATACCCACATCCACTAAAGCCATTTCATGCAAGTTGCAAACATACATTCCAAGGTTCATTCAAGGGTTTAGTGAGTTGTGACCTAGAGTTGTTCATTCATCTTTCCTTTCATGCTATCTTGTTTCATTTCAAGGTTTAATTACCAAAATGGGGATTGACCAAGGAAAACCTCAATTTACCAAAAGAAACCATTTTTCCCTCTCTTTGTGTATTGTAAATTTTCAAGTTGAAGAAAAGTTTAAGATCTCAAATTTTGAAAAATTTTAAAGTTGTCAAAGTTGTCACCTTTGTTGTCATCTCACGGAAACATAGATCCCAGATTTATTTATGATTTTCCAACTATGAAAATTAGGAATCTAGAAGTATAGACACAAGAGAAAAGAACCCAAAAACATATTTTGACGAGCCCTACCTAGGACCCAATCGTCATAGGGTGAATGAGTCATTAAAAAACTTTTTAAAACACCATTTTGTGAGAGGTACACAACATTTATCCCTTGCAGATCTGCTAGAAATTTTCTACCTTCCTTCACTTTTATGCTTAATCTAATGAATCCGGGTTGTAGATTTCATTTTGGAGTTGATTTTTTTTTTAATCTTTCTCCCTAGAGCGTGTTAGAATAATTAAGAACATATATCGTAATTTTTCTTTTTTGTTGTCATTTGTTTCACCATGTTATATGAGTTGCAATTGCAAGTTCAAACTCAAAGTTGATCTGATATTTTGAACTAGTATGTAGAAATGTCCTATAGTATTTTGGTCTGCAATTCTCCTCTGGTAATCATTATTGCTCACAATTTTTGGAAATGAATTTTGGTTATTGGAAGCATGCAATTTCAGAATATCATATGTACAAGTGTTCATATGGGATGTTGGCATCACTTTGTTGCTATATTTTGTTATTAGGTCTATGTTTGGCCGACCTAATAAATAGTTGAAGTTTTAATGGACTAAATTTTGTATTGAGGATGTATGTGTGATCCAAGCTGACATGATATAACATGTTACACACTTGAATTGTTTTTGAAGATTTTGTATATTCTTGAAGTCGATAGTTATCTTTTTGAATAAGGGATACATCCAATTAGGTTGACCTAATTGATGCTTGTGAATAAGTTAGATATAAATATTGAGTAGTTTAGAGATTGAAGAGTTTGGAATGAGATGCAATGAATGTGAATGTGAATCAAGGTGAATATATGTTTGCTGGTATGTGAATTTACTAAGCATCAAAGGAACTAAATCTACACTTGTGGTGTGTAACTTTTTTAGTTCATATTCTGGTTGTAAGAAATTTTGTTACTATATCTTTTGTAGGCAGTGCCTCTCTTTTGGATAGTGATACCTGGAAGTGAGTCACCCTTTATAATATATTATACCCAATTATATACTATATTGTGAGTTAATCCTCACCATGGTTTTTCCCATTCTAGGTTTTCAATAGAAAATTTTTGGTGTTCATGTTTTGTGTGCTTTTATGTTTTGTTAATCCTCTTACTCATTATTAATGTTGTATGAATTGGAGTTATGGATGGTATTTGTTTAATAATTTAAAGAAGATATTGGTTCACCCCCCTCTCAATATCTTGGCTATGCAACAATTGGTATCAGAGCCAGGTTCCTCTGAAGTATCCTAACGACTTGAGGAAGATCTTGAAGATTGAACAAATGGATGATAAAGAATAAATCTAGACAACCCTTGATGATCTTGACAAAGCTGAAAATGAAAATAGAGATTTGAAAGAAAATATTGATGAGGCAAATGAATGTATTAGGAAATTGAAATAAAAATTAAAGAAATTCAAAGAAATACATAGAGAAGTAAGTGATCAATTAAAACAAGCAAATGAAGAAATTAATGACCTGGAGGTGCAAGTAGAGGAAAATAAGAGAATTGAAGACTTTTTGAATACATTAGTGCAAATAAAGTCAGATAAATTCTAAAGGCTTAAACAAGAAGTGGTAAACCTAAGAGTATATCTAGAAAAAGATAATCTACAAAGATAGTTTCAAAACAATCTCCACCAAACTTGATGAATTGATTGCAAGAAAAAAATCATCTAAATACAAAGGAGGTTTGGGATTCGAAACATGTGAAATTTCAAAAGTTATGAAGACCTCAAACATAGTTAACAACGAAAAGACTTAAGGTAAATGAAAAAAGACAAGAAATCCAAGAAGAAGACTGCCTATCAGAAAACCAAATGCTCAATGGTATCCATCCTTCAATGGTTTTTTGTTTCTCATGCAATAAATTTGGTCATAGGGAAATTGGCTGCATAAGTAGGATGAATCAGTTTTTTGGTTCCTTTTCTCGATAATGTTTTGCATTCAAGAAAATTAGACATAGAGCTAGTGAATGGGGAACTTAGATGATGAAGTGGTTTAATGGAGGTAGAATGAATCAATCTTTTGTTGGGTACTTCTATACATGCAACAAGTTTGGAAAAAAATAAAATTAGTGCAACTCAGGGGTTAATGGAAGTTGAATAAATTAGAGAAATGTTGTTTGCTAAAGTTGCATCAAATTGAGACATACTTCAAGAGTATGTAGAAATAAAAAGGGAAAGCGATCTAATTAGGTACTAGTGAAGAAAATTGAAAAAGATGAGGTTAAGAAAGAAATGAACAAGATATGGAAAATTAAAGAAGAGAAAAAATCATGAGATGTGTCTATTCCCTCATTTGGTGCAAACAATTCCTCTGAGAATTAGACCTAGCATGGTCTTAGGGGGAGCTTTAAAAAAATATTGTTTAAACCCCCTAAATTTCAGGTGTGTCATTCTTTGGAATGAGGATATGTTGTAAAGAATGAATAGGAAAAGGTTATGCAAAAAAAAACCAGAAGAAAATGTGTAGGCATGTTTGTTTGCAAAGAAAATTAGGGTTTTTCAGTGCAACAGAAAGGTTTTATCAACTTTTTGAATTTCAATGCATTTAATGCAAATTAGGGAATCAAATTCATCTGAAAAGTGAAATTATAAAGTTATTTTAATTACTTGTGCATTCAAATAAATTGGAGATCCATTTGAAGCATTCTTGAGGTGATTTAGAGAGCGAGTTGTGTAAACCCTAGTTTTGGGTTTTCACAAAAAAAGGGTTATTTTATTCTTTTGTGCTATTGTGATCTTGTTTAAATATTCCTTTTGAAATCATTAGGGCTCAGTGTGTTGAAAAATGGCAACTCCTCTAGTCATGAAAGAATAAAAAAGACAGACATTCCTATAAGAAATATTCTATGAAGTTTTTCGAAGATGACCCCCTAAGCTCCTTCTCATCGATTCCTCATGGTGACATGCCCACTCAAGACACTAGGATGTACATTCTAGTTAAAATTAAGGAATTTGATTAGAGAAAATTGAGAAACATGTGGTAGATGATCTCAATGAGATAAATTTCTTGATAAAAATCGAGTATTCAAATATTATCGTATAGAATTTGGATCGATGGAACTTGTTTCCTAACTTCAACTCCACTATTGATTATAAATATTTTAAACTTATCCTTAGTAGAATGCATGACCAATTTTTTTGAACTTATAGGCCTCATATCATAACTAATGAAGTAATTAAGGTAGTTATCGAACTCTATGGCACCAAACCCATACTAGTGTTGCAATTTGTGAAGAATGAAGTAGTGATGGAACTCATTGAAGATACATATGACAAAAGGGATCTTGAAAAAAATCATTTTACTAATCCTACTATGAGGTATGCATCTATAATGATCAAACACAAAATCTACTTCACAAACAAAGAAAATTATGTGTCTGCTACAACAATCTACACCGATTATGATAGGTAGCCAATGGTGTTGATTATGATTTGTGTGTACTTCTTTGAAAACAACTATTTGAGAATCTAAGGATGTCAAAGGAGAATAAATATGCATTTAAATTTGGCTCCTTGATTGTTTTTTTACTATTCTATTTTCTTAGAAGGCTTCCTAGAAAAGATGAAGTAGTGTTTTGGGACACATCTAGACCAGTTGCACATCAAATTTTTGATTATTTGCATAATTTGGGTGATTTGAAGAATCGATATAATGCCTTGATAAAATTATTTGTGGTGTTCAAGAGAAACATGAAAAAAGTGAAAGAATTGTGAAGTAGGTTGTTGAGAAATATAAGGATGATATCATATTTCATGTCTCCTCTGATGAGTGCATGGTTGAAGTTGTTGAAATCTAGACAATATGGATTCAATATTTAGGATATGAGATTATAGATGATGAATCTAAAGGCCATGTATAGGTTTTGTTGAAAATTTTGAAAGATACCAGTGAACCTAGAATTGGCACACATGCAGAAAAATCTATGGAAGGTCACTTGGGGCATAACATGTTTTTGAGGAGAAAAAGGGTAGATGAGATGCTTATAAAGTCTGGTTTCACTTATGAAAATATAGCACATGGAATATCCTTAGGAGAGTAGAAGACTAGAGAATCATCAAGTGTAAGGAGATCCAACTGGATTGCTCCTTCAAAAAAACAAAGGCAAAGGCTTGACTCCTTCTAGACCTACTACAAGATCTAGTAAAAGAAAAGGTATTCCTTCAGTGGTGCCTGTCAGGAGAGGAAATAAAGAGAAGAATAAAAGGGAAAAGAACCTTAGTATCACTAAAGATCAAGAGGAAGAGGAGGAAGACTCTGCAAAAAAATTGGTAAGAAAGAAGAGGGGAAGAATGTCATCTGGTGAAGGTGCTTCACAAGAAGCTAGTGTTGGTTCTAAAAGAGTTTATTATGTATCATCATTTCAAGAAGATGTAGAAAAGGACTTTAGTATTCATGAACTAGAAGAAAAGAAGGAAAAAGTTGTAGAAGAGGTATCTCTGGACCAGAAAGAACAAAATCCTCTCCGATAAGACCTAGTTCTCCTCTTAGACTAGAAGCTTTAGTAAATAGTTTGATACACTATGAAAATATGTTGTAGCCCATAGTAGAAATTTAAGAACAAGTAAGTAGAGATGACCAAAAAAAAAATAATGATGTCTATCATTCAATATGTTATTATTTTGGAAGTTAACTATGATTATGTTAAGAATAATGTGCCTAGTAAATTGTGGGAATATCTAATGAAAAGAAGATCAAAGGTTGTTGAAATAGAAGTGAAAATAAGGATTACGGAATTTGAGAAAATTGGACCCTCTTTCACTCCAGGTGATTTGGAAACCTTGAAGAAGGTCTATTTAATTATGTTTTAGATGAAGAAAAGAGTAAACGCCTTGATGAAAAGAGACAATAAGAAAATAAAGAAAATAAAGAATGAAACTAGAATTGCCATCAAAGGCATGGCTAAGAAATATGGCATGCTTGGTGCACTCCCATCTGGTTTTGCACCTAAGTTCATAGAAGAAGTCTCTACAAAAGTTAAGGAAGACACTCCTTCTAGTACAGGTGATACAAACATTCATCTAGAAAAAAAATATGTAGATATTCCTTCAGAAATAAGTTGCACAAATGCCCTTCTAGTAATAAATTTTATAGATGGTCCTCCAAATATTTAGAAACAGAAAGAAGAAAATATTGAATCAGAGAAGCATGATGTTGTTACTCCAAAGCATACAAAAGAAGAAAAAGATAAATTTGAAGAAGAAAAGGATAAATATGAAAGTGAGAGGGATGAAGGAGAAAAAGAAGGTGGGAATGAAGAAGAGAAAATAGAAGAAGAGGAAAATGAAGAAGAAAATAAGGTAGAAGAAGAGAGAGTTGAAGAAGAAACAAATGAGGAATCTACTAGAAAGAATGAAGAAGAACCAAGGCAAGTAGTGGAATCACAAAGGTCCTCTAGGGAATCCTTCTTTAGTGATGATGTTTTGAAAGGCTTGTTATCCAAGTAGATCAGGTTCCAACTAGCGATTCCTCTGGAACCTCTACAACACCCCATGAGTCAGGGCTATGCATAAAATGGTGTTAGGGGATGCATTGCATGCATCTACTAGAAGAGAAATTATGGAAACACATAAGAAGGGAACTAAGCTTATTTATGATGCTACAAAATATTTGCAAGAGGCCACACTTGGTACATCAATGGAAACATCTCTCACTCTCGTAGAAAATGTAAAACTTCTATTGGAATCCTTTAAGAAGTATGCCTCTAGACTTGGTGAGAAGAAAAGGAAAGAGGTTGAAGATAAATCAACAGAGAAAAGACTTTGGGCACTTCATGACAAATGTACTCTGGCACACACCAATGTTTAAAACAACCTAGAAATTACGAAGGCTTGTGAGTCTGAAGAAAATACTATATTTTCATACTACATAAGGTGGTTGGACACCACATAGAGCATCAAATATCTCATGGACTCTACTGAGTCTCAGTTGATAGTTGTTTTGAATACATACAACACATCTAAGGATAGAGACAAGTAAACTTGGAATTCCATCTCTGCTCACAAAAAAATCGTCATGTTACAGAAGAGGAAGGAAGATATGATAAAAAAAAATGGTCTACTAGGTGATAATGTGAGAATGGAGTACACTTTGGTATCCAATGATTTAGCTAATGCAAAAAAATTGGACAAGATCAATCTAATGCCAAATACTCTGAATGATGTTGAAGAGAGCATGATTACATTGGAATATTTGAATAGCTTGTTGATATCGACTAGGCAGAGTTGGGAAAATGGTAAGAAAACCTAGCAAGGTATTCTCAAGGAGCTTCAAAGATTACCTTTGTTTGGGTAATGATTTTGGAGTTTACACTTTAAATGGGTCAAAATCCTAAGAGGGAGTTAAGAATTTTGATTCTTTCGGTTATACAATGTTCCAAACCATATGTGTATTATGCATATTCATATTTTTGGACCACCCTTTGTCCTTGATGTCAAAGGGGGAGAGAAAAGGAGAAAAGGGAGAGAATGTTATGGAGAGAAAAAGGGATAGTACTATACATAGGAGGTTTATAAATTCTTTTGGCAGATGTTTCCATCAATGAAAAAGGGGGATATTATTGGAAGAATTAAGACCATATCTCTTAATGTTTATTTTGTGTTGTCATTAATGTCACAATGCTATATAAGTTTTAACTGCAAGTTGAAACTAAAATTTGATCTAGTATTCTGAACTGGCATGCAAATATGTCCTTTGGTATTTTGGTTTTAAATTCTCCTATAGTAATCATTGTTGCTCACAATTTTGGGAAATGAATTTTGGTTGTTGGAAGCATGCAAGTTTAAAATATCGTGTGTACAGGTACTCGTATGGGATGTTGGCATCGCTCTGTTGTTGTATTTTGTTATTAGGTCTATCTTTGGCTGACCTAATTAAGACTAAATTTTGTATTGAATATTTACGTGTGATCCAAGCCGACATGATATAGCATGTTACATACTTGAATTGGTTTTGGGAAGATTTTGTATATGCTTGAAGCTAACATTTATCTTTTTGAATAAGGGATGCATCTAGTTAGGCCAACCTAATTGATGCTTGGAATAAGTTAGATTTATAAATTGAGTAGTTTGGAGATTGAAGAGTGTGTAATGAGATGGAATGAGTGTGAATGTGAATCAAGGTGAATATATGTTTTCTGGTATAAAAAGTTACTGAGCATCAAAGGAACTAAATCTGCAATTGTGAGGTGTAACTTTGTCAGTTCATATTCTGGTTGTAAGCCATCGTGCTACTATATATTTGGTAGGCAGTGATCCTCTCTTTTGGATAGTGAGTCCTAGTAGTGAGCCACCCTTTGTAATATCTTATAATCAATTATACTATATTGTGATCTAATCCTCTTCATTGTTTTTCCTATTTTGGTTTTTCCATGTAATAATTTTAATGTTCATGTATTGTGTGATTTTATGTTCTATTAATGATCTTACTCATTCTTACTATTGTATGCATTGGATTTATTGGATGGTATTTATTCAATAAGTTAAATAAGATGCTGATTCAACCCCCTCTCAATATCTTTGGTATTCAACAAAGTGTTGTTTGACCTAGAGCCCCATCTTTGCAAATAAAGGGAAATTTTTAGATTCACACTTTATATTGATTTTCCTAAGATTTGATAGTAATTTAATTGTTTGGATCTTATTTCCAAATGAAATTGGAGAAGTAGGACCTCGTTTCACTCTTTTGGATCCACTTTTCCATTTTGGGAAACCTTAGGAGCACCCTTATTTTCTATGTTTCACATAGTATGCTTCAAATAGCTTTGGAACAAGTTGTGGTTCCCCCTAATTAAATTCCAATTGAAATATAATCCTTAATTCAAGGAATTAATCTAGTTAATATAGAAAACATTTCTCACCAAAGTGAGTTACCCTCCTTGGAAGTACAAAAAAAATGAAGCATTCATGATAATAGCTATGAATAGGACAAGGATAAAGAGAACCCTTGTTGAAAATGACTCAACCCTTAATATTTGTTGCATAAACCTCTTATAGAATATTGGAATGGATAAGAGATATATTGAACCTAATTCTTTTTCCATTCTTAAGTTTGATAACATAGGAAAACTACCGCTCGATGTGATCACATTACCTATTATAGTTGGAAAGGCAACATTACAAACTACCATACATGTTATCCCTAAAGATATTGCTTTTAGGAAGACCATGGATTCATTAAGTGTATGCAGTACCTTCAACCCTTCATTTTATAATGAAGTATGTATACAACAACAAAGTGTATAGAATCAAAGTTTAACCTGAACCAGAAATTTGTTTACACACCGAGAAATACAATTAAAGTCCTTTGAAAATATTGACACCAACTACAAAAGTAGAACCTATGCAAGAAGAAAAAAATGAAGAAAAGAATGAGGAAATCACAAATCTATTGGATAATGATTGGGATTCCTTAGATTTTATGTACCTACATTCATGGGAGAGTACAAGATCATAACAATAAAACCTAAAAAGGGAAAAGAAGCAATAGTAATGTCAACACAAAACTTTTCAGAACCCTCACAAGAATCTAAGTCAACTATTGGAGAAGAAGACCAAAGTTATACAACAAGTTTTGATGAAGTTGATTATTAATAACCACCAAATCTAAAAGAAATGGAAAGGCTTTATGGAAGAGGTTATGAGCTCTTGAAACAACTTGGTTGTAGTGGAAAAGGATTTGGTGTGAAATTCAAAGGAATCCATGTTCCTATAGAGCCTAACATACAAGAAACAAAAATGGTCTTGGATATCATCCTTCTAAGATAATAAATGAAACAAAAAGGCCTTTGCACAACATCAATACCATCATGTGTAGTTCTTCTAAGATTAATCACTTTAAAGAATCCTAAATTGATTGATACAACAAGTGATGCATCATTGGAATGCTTTGAATATGACGAAATCATGAAAGAAATGTAAAGATTTTATGACAAGTCACCAAATTACCATCACAAAAAAGGATTCAATATGCTATGGTTAGTACCGAAAAATTTGATGAAGAAACAAAAATAAGTGACATTGAACAAGACAAAGAAGAACAAATTCTTGAAATTTTGAGACGAAGTGCACTAACTATGAGAGATATAATTAACACATTGATGAAAATATCTAATGAAGAAAGAATAATTAAAATATAAATGTCTCTTGATGATGATGAACAAGAAGATTATACAACATTATTACATAAATTTCATGAACTCTTTTCTTGGACTTATTTAGACATGTTCGATATTGATTCTAAAGTAGTAACATAGTTGTATAAGATAGTCCTTGCACAAGATGCTAGAACTATATGAAAAAAGATACATAAGATGAATCCTTAGATATCTTTCTTGGTTGAATATAAAATTGTAAAATTCCTCGAAGTTGGCTTTATTCATCCTATTGACTACTCTCCAAGGATCTCAAACATTGTCGTAGTCAAAAAACCTAATAATCGTATTAGGATGTGTAAGGATTTTTGGGACCTTAAAAAGGAATCTTTAAAATATGACTTACCTCTTCCCGATATTGAAATGATAGTAGATTCAACTATAGGCCATGCTTTGTTGTCATTGATGAATGATTTTTCTAGATATAATCAAATTTTTATCAACCCTCAAGATAAATATAGGAGAACATTATTATAGCTTGGGGAACATTTTGTTTCGTGGTTATGCCTTTTGGATTAAAGAATGCGGGTGCGACATATAAAAGAGCTATGAAATTGACATATCATGATTACATACATAATATTTTGGAAGATTATGTTGATGATATTCTATCCAAATATTTAACTCATCAAGACAATGTTAACACTCATCAATTTTTTTGAAAGAATAGAAAAGTAAACATGAGATCAAATCCAAAAAAATGTGCCTTTGGTGTGAATAGTAGATTTTTTAAAGGTTTTTATAGTATCCAATAGAGGCATCAAGGTGGACACAAAGAAAATTGATGCTATCATTAACATGCCACCTCCTAATAAAATTTCCTAGTTGCATACTTTACAAGGAAGAATTCAAGCTATGTGTCAATTTATAGCATCATTAGTAAATCAAATATTACCCTTTACACAACTTCCTAAGAAGGAAGCTGAAATTAGGTGGAAATAGGATTGTAAGAAAGCCTTTGAAAGTTTGAACGAATACCTTGATACCCCTATTTTACAACCTGCTATGAAAGAAAAAACCATTTATCCTTTATACAACATAATCAACCCATGCTTTAGCAACATTGTTGGCTCAACAAGATGATAATAGTAAAAAAATATTGTTTATTACATTATCCGAACTTTGATTGACTATGAAACTTGATATAAATCAATAGAAAAACAATGAACTTGGCTCTTGTATTTTATTATAATAAATTGAGACACTACTTATTAAATGCAAAAATTCATGTGATGACAAAGTTTTATCCTTTAAAACATATTTTTGCTAAAACCAATTTATCGGGATGCTTAGCTAAATCGGTTATGTTGTTAACTAAGTTTCATCTTAAATTTGTCTCTCAAAAGGTGATCAAAGGACAACCCTTAACTGACCATTTAGTTGATGCTCCTTTGCCATTAGCATTACTTAATAAAATTTTGTTCACTATCAAAAAGGAAACATTAGAACTGTACTTCATTAGATCTAAGTGTATAATGGGCTTTGGAGAGGGGTTATAAGTCTTTCCCTTTAGAAAACATATTCCCTTATCCTACTGATTAAACTTCCTATCCACAAATAACACCACAAAGTATGAAGATTTAATTTTTGGATTATGCACAACTTAATCTCTTTATATTCAATACTTTAAGATATTTGGTGATTCTCAATTAATCATTAAGAAAATAAGTGGTTCATATCAAGAAAAAATGATAAGTTATCTAGGTATAAAGATCTTACAACAAATTTATTGGAATTATTCGATTAATATACCATTGAAAACATACCATGAAAGGATAATCATCCCTAATATGCAATGGCAAGTGTTTCTTCCCCTGCGTTTCCTAAAAATACTTCTATTGATTTCACATTTATAGTTCATGTGATCACAAAACCATCAATAGATGATACAATCAAATAAGTGTTAGTAATTGATATTTAAAACTATAGTAAATGGTACACAACAATATTCAACTAGTTAAAAGAAGGTACCTCTCCTAATCCTACAACTAAAAACACTAGAGCTAATCTATGAAAAATTGCATCTAAATATATAATCCTCATGAATATTCTATATAGATGATCATTTGATGGTATTTTTCTTAGATGTGTTAAACAATCAAAATACCTATAGCCCTTGAAGAATCCCATGTAGGTGCTTGTGGGGGTCATTTTGAAGGAAGATCATTAGCTCAAAATTTAATTCATATAGGATAATTATTGGAGACATATGGAACGAGACCATTTTTCTCACATTAAGAAATGTCATAAATGTCAATAACATAAAAAAATGATTCATGCTCTTGCTTTCGAACTTATTTCCCAAGTTGATATTTTTCCAATCTCAATTTGGGGTTTGGATCTTATTGGAAAAATATCACCACCCTCTTTCGTTGGACATATATTTATAATCACCACAATAGATTATTTCACAAAATAGGTAGAAGTTATCCCTCTTTTATCCATAATAGCTAACACAATATGCCATTTCTTATTAAAGCACATTATTGCTCGCTTTGGTCTTCCTTCCACAGTATTTTTCAACAATGGAAGTCCATTTAAGAGAAATTATGTGAAGAATTTTTTGAAACATTTCATATTCAACATAATTTTTCAACACCATATTATCCATATCAAATGGTCAAGAAAAATCAACTAATAAAAATATTGAGAAAATCCTAAGGAAAATAGTAAGGAAACATAACAAAGATTGACATACTCAATTGAATTATGTGTTGTGGTCCTATCGTATAAGTGTTAGAACATCTACATGAAGGGTATGTGCAGGATCATGATGGGCCAAAAAGTGGTGATATGTAAGTGATATGATGGCCCATGCTGCTGACGACTTTTTTTTTAACCCAAAATTGATGAAACGAAAAGGGTTTTTAAAAGATATTCTTAGATTTCCATGAATATAAATTATGTTTTACTTTGAATTTAATAAATAATTATTATTCATTTTCTATTTGAATTACGACTAAAGTCCTGATTGATAGGTTGATTGAAAATTATCTATAGCTTTCAAAGGGTATCACATTTTTTGAATCTAAAACATGTGTCACATTATATGATTCACATACTATAGGATTAAAAAAAAAAGAATTGAATTTCATGAAGCTTTGACCAAGTTAAGGTGGGCAGACATACACTTTTTTTTATATTTTTTAAAATTTGTAATAAATAAGTCATAATTAATTATTTACTTGGAAAAAATTTACAAAAAAATATGCATCACATCTGACGTGATTCTTCTAATTATATCTAAAATCTTATAAAAAAATATTATCATTTTATTGTAGTTAGGGTGGTCAGACAAACACCTACTTCTTATTTTTTCCCTAAAATTTTAGTACCACTACATTGAAATTTCAAATTTTCACCAAATAGATTTTAAAAAAATAAAAATAAACCTAGTAGTTTAGAAACTAAATTCAATTTGCAACAGATTCTATTCTTACATATTTTTGAAATAATATAGTTAACTTATTCAAATTTTTACGTCAAGTTGCCTAACTCTGATTATTCTGAATTTTATTGCCACTTAACTACCTATTTTTTCCATGATGATCCTGTACATGCCCTGAAACAACCATATAACCTTGTCTATGGTTTCAAGGAAATAATGCCCTTAGAGGTAGAAACTCCTTCCTTCAGAGTCATTCTTACTAGGTCTTATTGATGACACTACCTATAAAGAGAAATGTTTGTATCATCTTGAAATTATTGATGAATAGTGTATCAATGCTCACGAGAATTTACAAGCTTAATCTAAATGAATGCAACATATTTATAGTGATCATGCCATTCCTTGTGTATTGTATAAAGGTGACTTGGTGTTATATGAGAATAAACATAATGTCAATACCACCCGAAATGAGAAAAGGAAAGTTCAGCCCTAATTGGTTAGGACCCTACATAATTGATGAAATTTATGGCTTTAGAACATACAAATTAATCGAAATAGATGGTAGACCTCTCAAAGAACCTATAAATTTCACGCATTTTCATCGGTACTACACCTAACATATTCTTTGAATAGTATTTTTATTAAGGTAGTGTTGTTATATTAAGTGGATAGTGTTCTATTTTATCTCGCATTGTTTCATTCTTTGAAAAAAAGATCTTTCTGTGTCTTAGATTATAGTGTAATTGTTAAATAAGTTTTGATTATTACTTTAGTTTACATACTATTCAAATGTATATTATGTGTTATTTTATGTTAGATCCTTGTATGAATTTATGTTTTGAAATTAGGTCATAGGTGCATTTAATTTTACATAAGATACTCAATCACAATGTAGAATCTAATGTAAATGAAAATTTGTTTTAATTAGATCACATAAAAAAAAGATCATAGAAAAAATTATTAAATATTCTTACTAAGGATATTTAATAGATCACGTCGACATCTAATTCACCATAAACTCATAAAACCAAGCATGAATGATCATATATTATATATCAAATGTTCATATAAAAATAATCAATAATACACTGCTAATATGGCGTATGGTTGTTGAACCTCTCGAGGTCTAGTGGTGGAATTCATCATGAAATAGTAGAATGAGATTGTGATCTACTCATGGATCTCATAGATACTTGTAGGACCTACACCTCTCCAACCTCTCTAGCCTCCCATATAAGTGCCTTGAGGTGCTCCTACTCTGTAACACATTGTCTATCAACCTATAGTATGGTAACCTCTCTCTCCAACCTTGAGGCTTCTGAGCATAGCCCAACCTCCATCCCACTATCTATCTAAACTAAATATTCTTGGAGATCATCATATGGAGCCTGCAGAGCTAGAAGTTTTCCTACAACTCGCTCCTCCCTAGACCAGATAGGTCAGTGCATCTAGCTATTCTCTCATATGCTGCCCTCAATCTCACAATAAACTTGAACATATAGAAACAAAACTTTGTAGGAAGTGGGGGCATATACTCTAAAGATATATCCTTGTGTGTAGGAAAAGGTGGCACCATCTTCATGGTAACCCAATTATAGAGATCACACCACTCGCATGTGGACCCTACAAGATGGAAATCATAAAATAAATTAGTACGCATCATGATATATAAATAATAATCATATACATAAACAAAAAAAATCAATAAAATCATAAATAACACATCATCACCTAGGTCTCTAGCTTGTGATTCAAATTATAGTTGTGTAACAATAGATCCCTCATATGCATGATGCATGGATGGTCTAATATTACTAGCCTCTCCATTCTCATGAGTCTCGATGCCCAGTGTGGCTACTAACTGTGACCTAGTGACTTGGATAGGAGGCGAATCTCTAATCTTGGGGTTTTCTTGAGCATCATACACCTCATTAGAATCATCACTCATTTTTTGGAAATCCTCCTCCTCCTCCTCCTCATCATCACTAATAAATAATTCAATTATCTCACCCTCATCCTTCAAAACTCCATCAATAACCACATCATCCCCATGACCTGGAAAGAGGTGTGTTGGTCATAATTCCATCCACCACTACTCGTAGGACACTGTGGTGCCTATATCATTGACATCTAAGACTGGGGGCATGTCATGGACCTCATCCTCTACATCACTAAATTCAACATTATCAATGGTGAGATGACGACTATCTCTAGGCTAAGAGGCACTCTATGCTGACTATAGGTACCTAGGTTATGGTCTAGGTAGAACCTAAACTTGCTTGAATGGCTACATATCATGATTATCATTAAAAGGTCTCATGATGTAGTCATGTCACCCTAGAAAAAACTAATCCTATTGCATCCATACTAACTGGTTAGTGGCATCTACCCATTGGGATACCATGATGTATGGTCTCTATACTATATCATCATCTTGTAGGTAGTTGAACTTGATCCTCAAGTATAATAAGTCTCCATCCTACCAAGATCATCTGAGTGAATAAATTTAGGATTTTGGATAGCCCATGGTCGATATTGTATGATAAATTTCTACCCTATTACATGTGATATGCTTAAAGCACCACACCTACAGGAGTGTATAATGAACTATATTGTCCAGCTCCTAGTACATGAAGTACGCTAGATCATAATATATGTGTGATATCCTATTATGATACCATGCATGTATGATCTGATGTTGCTCCATATCTTAGATGATGTGGACTAATCCTCCATCTAAGTGTGCACCTCGCCCATCAAGAACTAGTGCTAGTGTCATGGTAATGATCATCATGCATCATAGTAACAATGATCATGCATATAGTATCCATGTGAACTTGATGTGGGTTCTGACACTCATCTCTCAAATAGGATGAACTAAGAAGTACTCAATATCCTCTTGCATCCCATCATGTGACTACACCTCTAATAAATGGACGATCTCATCATAGGTAAGCAATCACAAGATTTGATGAATGTTCTCAAAGGAAACTATCATGTTGCACATAGGAAGGTGGAAGATGCATGTATTTGTGTCCCACTTCTCTACTAGCACCATAAGAATGGAATCATGATACCTCATAGGTGGTACAAGGTATACCTAAAATAATCCTATCTCCTATAATATATCAATATCCTCATTTGATAGCTACGAAAGATAATCTAAGAGGTGACAAAATCATCTACCTCATAGACATTGGTGGGCTCGAGGAGGAATCTAAATAATTAAAAGAAAAATAAATCATCACTAAAATTGCTAAATTATGCATTAAATAATTAAATTTACACTAAATTTTCTCTATAACACTTTGCAACCAACTTCGACATATGGGCCATTTTTGGATAGTGGGGGCACGTTTAACACTTTAGCAATTTTTAGACACTTTGCAAATAAGTTGGACACTTTGAAACCAAGAGGGACACTTTGTGATAAAGAACACTTTGTAAATTTTTTTCCAAGGTCCTCAAAAATTCAAGATGTGCATAAAAAATATTTTAAATATATGAATATGAAGATGAAGCATAGTAGAATACACTTATCATATGCCAGAGATTCCTCAATGCTACCACGCCATGTAAAATATCCAATCTCGGAGGCTTGTATGGTCATCTAATCGATATCTTCACTGACTCTACACCATGGTAGATTATCAAAAGGTAAATTTCAAAATTATTATAAGAAATTTCATTTTTAATCAATATACTTAATTCTATCAAACAAGGCATAGTATACTCAAGCATATGTCATTCAAATCAACATATTAGGGGCTAGATAACTCTATTTTTTATGTCATTTGTTGCGTTGAATTCATAATTTTGTCCCCAACCTAATATAATATCTATCAATATGTGGTGTTTTACTTATAATACCCTATGGAAAGAGAAATTTAATTTGATGATATTTCATGGATACCCTAATTCTACCTCCATAAAGAAAGCAGAATCTGGAAGTTCATAGATCTACCCTCAAATTTTATTCTCTATAGAAGTTTGATAAGAGGATTTTTTGAACAAATAACTAATTGGTGTTACAAGATCTAGTTCCTAACATTGTGATTTTATATATGGCTACAGTGGGGGATTTTTTGTCTCTATTTGTGAGTGAATCTATATGAGTATCATTTCTCATAAAACTAATAATTCAAACTCCTTTAGCTTATATATGCATAGAATGTCATATGGCCGCTAAAATGGCAGTAAATGTAGTCTAGAAAATTGTACTCCTTGCTAAGTCAAAGTATAATTTGAGACTTAGTTTCTAGGACCTATTTTAGTGACCTTACATTTATGCATTTTTAAACCTCATTAATGGGCCCTAACCACCCTTTATTATGCATCCAAAGTCCTACTTAGGTTATTTCCCAATGATATAACCTGAATTGAATAAATTCTATTAATTGATATAATACCTCAACATAACTTAGATCCTGAAGTTTTAGGTCAAGTCGCATTCACCCATGGGCAAGTGGGTTCCATTTTAGTTCATAAACTCAAATCTAAATATGTTTTTGGTGGAATTCAAGGTTTCAAATTTAACTTTTAATTGTCAACTTTCGAAATCTAAAAATAGGAAATTAGAAAGGAAGCCTATAAAGCTAAGTATTTCAATCAATTTTCACTATACTAGAGAGATATTCATATGAGATCACAAGGATTTACATTCAAGAGCAAGGATAAATCAAGTAAGTATTCAAAGTTGTGATCTTGGAGCAACATTCTATTTGTTTACATAGGTCTTTAATCTCATATTTCCAACAAGATCTAGTATTGTCGAAGATTGATGTTAGATGGATTATAGTTTTTGGTAGATGCACAAATCCATTCAACCAAGCCTAATGACTTATTTCCTAATTTGTTCAATCTTTAACTATCATTCTAATTTCTACTTGAAGGAAGGTTTTATCAGTTTTGTGATCTACTAGGATGATTTGGCATCTCTGAAAGTAGGTCTTCATAATTATTCATTGTTTCATTTGGGAATACTATTCTAAAAGACTTGAATAAGTTTTCTTTTCATTTTCGCTCTTATCGATCTTAGACACACTTAAAATTAGGTAGATTTCACACACTTTCATGTATTAGATCTATAATTTTCATTGATGTTTAATTACAAAAATTGGGATTCAATTGAGGAAAATTCCTACCCACCCCAAAAACAACAATTTTGTTTTGCAGGTTTATCACAAGTAAAAATACAAGAGAAAAGGTTCAAAAGTGTCGGAAGGAAGTATAGATATAGTACTCAGATCTCAATTTCCACTGTTCTAGACAAGGAGACTTGGACCCATTCACCCGTGGCCGAATGAGGCCCTGAAAGGATTCCAAAACAACCAATTTTATGATAGGTGCACAACATCCAAACCTTCTCATATTTTCTAGATCTTTGTTGTTTCTCTCAATTTTATGCTTAATCTACAAGATCCAAGTGTTGTCTTGCATTTTTTAGTTGAATTACTTGTTGTGTGCTCTCACAACACACCCCAAGATTGTAAGGCTTGGGGACCCAAAGTGAAAAATACCGCTTATGGCAAGTAATGGCTAGGTGAAAGATCATTGTAAGTGAAAAGAAAAGAGATTTTTTTTAAAGAGTACTTAATTCAAGTGTTCCAGTTATTAGATATCAGGAATATAGAAAGCCATAAATGAAAAAGGTAAATACAAGTGTTGAGAAAAGTGTTCCAATATGAGAGTAAAGGTCTCATAAATGTTGAAGTTCCAATAAAAGCCAAGGTCTGGAAAAATAATGGGAAAAAAGTTGAACACTGGGTAACGGGTACTGGATAACAATGCAAAGTAAAGTTTCAAAATTTTAAGGTTATCAAAAAGGTTTGATTGTCCGATAACCCGACTTAAAATATAATTACACGAGAATATATGATTTTATTAGAAGTGTGTTATTTATGATACATTTTTAATGATAATGAAGCAATGATGGTTTTATTTACATGATATTTTTTTAAAATGTTTTAAAAAGGGATTTGATAGGTGGAATTGGTGATTGCAGGAGAAGTAGATTGTGATGTAAATTTCATGTCTGGGAAATTAGGAAAAATAAGGTTTCAAGTTGATCTGATGGTGTTAACATGTTCAACAGTACACTTTGAAAGCTCATGTTGTAATACCCATTCGTTTTGATTTTTGTTCAAGTTGCTTTATGCTATGTTTGGTTGCAGTTACTTTGATATTGGATACATTTTGTTATGATGTTTTGATCGCTACTATTGAGTGACAACTATTATTGTGGGATGTACTTATTTGATTATTGTTTCACATGCATTATAGATTAATGTTGTTGTAGAGTTAACATGAGATGTTATTATGAGATTACTGGATTATGATGGAAGTGTCAATTCGATGAGTGTATTGGTGAAAAGGACGAGTTTGCATCACTCGCTTGCGAGCGCCCTGCGAATCCGTAATTCCTTCTTCACGGTGTGTATTATATGCTGGATATATCGTATGATGTTGTTTACTTGGTTGTAGGATTGCAGGTACATGACATCGACTCCACTTGGTTTCACAGGTTTGAGCGTGTCGATCCAATGGTTAAGTTGAACGGGAGATAGTAGC
Source organism: Sequoiadendron giganteum (assembly GCA_007115665.2). Taxonomy (NCBI): domain Eukaryota; kingdom Viridiplantae; phylum Streptophyta; class Pinopsida; order Cupressales; family Cupressaceae; genus Sequoiadendron; species Sequoiadendron giganteum. Next base: position 184,611,106 of record CM021108.1, read on the forward strand.
TAGGTAACATGTGTCAAGTCTATACCCTAGCCTTAGTGTGTCATCAGTTGTGTGTGTCGAGTCATTGTCTGTCTTGCTTTGATGTTATTTAATTCTGAAGCATTCTTGATTTGGAAATAGATATTTAGAATAATTGCATTTAAATCATGTTGATGGTTATTTAATTTAAATAATGCAATGTGGATAAAAGTTTATACTTAAATTAATTAATTATATTTAGTTTATTTAATTAATTAAATTTGATCCAAGGGGTTGAATTTAGTTATTAAATAATGAAATTAATTAATTAAACGTGATGCAAGAGAATAAAAGGAAATAAAAGAATTAGAATTAATGTTTGAATTTAATTCCAACGTGTGAGAATTAAATTAGAAATTGTAATTAAATGTTTATTTGGGAAATTGGTTGCAACTTTGGAAATTAATTTATTATTTCAAATTGCATTTTAAATTGAAAGTGGGTTTTCCAAAAGTGAAATTGAAATTGAAATTGAAATTGAAATATCTAATTTGCATATAATGTGAATTAGGGTTGTAAATATTGAAATTGAAATTGAAATTGAAATATCTAATTTGCATGTAATGTGAATTAGGGTTGTATTAGGTATTTTTGATTTATAAAGAATACATATTTTAATTTTAGGGGAGAAAAAATCTTTTAGAAAGAAAAAAATACATTTTTACAGCAGGGAAGAAATTTTGGAAAATTTGCACAAGGGTTTGAAGAAAGTTTGATTGTAGAATTGATTGAAGGAAATATTGTTTACATTTGTTGGATTTTGGATTGGATTCATTGGAGGATTGAAGAAAATTCAAGAAAATCTTTGGAGGAGGCTTGCATCAGAAATTCATCTCTTCCTATAGCTTCTTGTACCAGGTTTTCCTCTTTGTGTTTTATTGTTCTTGATTGTTTTCTTTAAAATAGTAATGATTAAATATTTGTTTGTTAAATCTATTTTAGAAAATAGATTTGATATTAGAAAAAAAGAATTGAACAAAGTTACAACCCTTGCTTGTGAAAATTCTTGAGTGAAAATTGTGAAAACCTTAGTTGAATTTAAATTATTTGGAGAAATTGATTTTATTGTTATTGAAATCAAACATAGAGATTGAACAATGCATTTAGAATGTTTTTAGAAAATGAAACTTTCTGTTTATTATCAAAAAATGGATTTTAAAATCTACAGTATAGTTATATTTTCATGGTAAAATGGTCTAATTGCGTCGCCTATAACTTCACTTTTACAAACTGAGTTTTCAAAAAATTTAAAGGGTTTTTGCATTTTTCAATTTTCGAACCCCTACCCAAAAATGGGAAATACCCAGATCGTAGTTTTTGAGTTATGCTTGAAACATGAGACTGCTATTAAGTTATTTTCTCATGGCTGTTCTGAAAATAAAATAATAATAAATTGATATTTATAAATATTAATATTTTAGGTATTGTTATTATAATATTAAAATATTATTTAATAATATTTTATATTATAATCTATAATACTAAAGTATTATATTTATTTATATTATTTTAAATAAAATTTGTATATTAGATTAGTGGAATTCAAATTATAAACATATGAGAAATTACGGTTTATTTTAATATGACATGTTAAAGTTTAATTGAAGGAGTTAAATATTTGATTTAAAGAATGCATAATTTAAAATTGAATTGTGAAATTTAAATCCATATGTAAAAGGTCCAATTATTAATTTGATTTAATTGGAAAAATATATTTATATTTTGGAATATTGATGATAAAGGATATTTTATTTTGAATTAATCAATTTGATATTCTGCAAAGGATAGAAGATATGTTAATGATTAAATATATTTAAATATATTAATTTATATTTAGTATATATATAGTGAAGGTATATATCCATTTGAGAGAATAAATAATATTTTATCGTATTTTATTCTACTGTTTGCAAATTGGGTATTATTAGTGTTCTAAAAGAAATGATTAGTATGTGTAGAAAATGTATAGAGAAATATATTTTTTAATAGAAATAATTACTTGATTTAAAAGAAAATATTTATTTTGTTAATATGATTGAAGAGAATATATTGAAATGTATATATATATCCATGAGTATTTTCAATTAGTATTTACCTTGTTTTATTTGAGTGCGTGTAATTTAGCTTTGCATGAAAAATTTAAATGATAAGTTTTGAATGTATGGTCAAAATTGATAAGGAAAAAGATATTTAAATATATTGATGAATTATAGAAATATTTATATTTAAATGTTTGTTTCAATTAATGAGATTTAATTAGAAACAATATGAATGCGTGGTCAAATAGATAAGCCAAAAGATATTTTTATACATTGATGAAATTGCATGTTTTAAATGGATAGTTGAAGAAACATAGACTCTGAATAGAAAATTGAAAAGATTGTTTGCAATAGTGCTAGGTTGCATTAAAAATAAATTTAGGAACTAACTATATGGAAAAAGGCAAATAGTTATTATGTTTTATTTAGTTCCATAGAGTAATCTAGTCATTGTGAATGGAATATTAATGAATATATGTAATTAAATTTATTAATATATATATTTGGTGTCCACATAATATGGAGCATATATATATTAAGTGTAAAATTCATTATCGTATTTTATTTTAATGAGATGCATGCAATGTATTATTGAATAGAGATTTAAAAATGGATTGATTTGTGTATATGGAAAATGGATAGAGAAACAATGTGTTATTATATTAAAGTGATTGAATGTTTTAAATAGAAAATTGAATGAGAAGTAAAGAGTTGTTTAGGAAATGGAAATAGTTTACTTGCATGGATTTGTGTCAATTTAAAAGTAAATTAAGAAGTTGTTTTATTGATAAGGCAATCAATTATGTTATTTATTAATTTCTATTTAGATTAATTGAATCATTGTGATTGGATTATGAAAGAGATATGGATTTAGTATATCCAAAAGTAGTATCTTCCTCATGATTATCTTAAAGGATTTAATTCTCTGTATTTAGTAAAGGGAAGTAAGTTTAATTGTTTTTAGATTTCCTATAATGAAAAGGGAAATAAGGGTTATGATTATTTTAAATGATCTAGTTATCGTGTCTTTGACTTTGTCAACACTACCTATTGAATGAGTATGGATTTAGGAAATCCAAATATTAGATTTGATTGATGACTTGAATGCTTTTGTTGCTATGTCGTCAAGTTGCATTGTTGGTTTTGGGATTTAGTGTTAGTCCTAAATTATAAGTCTTCCAGAAGAACTTAGAGGATAAGGGTTATTGAATCTTTATGCCATCCAGTTGTTTTCCATTGGGTAGTGCATGTTCAGTTTTACCCAGTTTTCATGAACGGGGATGTTTGCACCTCCTTGGTTTAAGAGCGGATTATGGGATCCGTGTCTCCTTGTATGGGGTGACCTTGTTATGTGGTTTCATCTTGTTGTCTCCTGTGAAAGGAGTGGACTATGTGTTATTTCCTCCAAGATGTTTGGAGTGGGATATTTTGTACCTCCTGTGAAAGGAGTGGACTATGTGTTGTTGCCTCCAAGATGTATGGAGTGAGTTCTATTATTTGTATCCTCCTTGTGTTGGAGTGGATTATGATGCCTAGTTGGTATGCACTTGTGGTTTCCTTGGTGGATTGTTTGGGTGTGTGTTGTCGAATAGAAGAGTGGCTTCTGTTAGGCGCCAGAGCCCAAAAAGGTAAACTGGATAACCTTCAGGAGTGATTTAAACAAGTGATAATTAAAATAATGTACTTAGAAGATTAGGATTAAATTCTCACATTAATCAAGATAATTTAATCCTCACTCATAGACACAAGGGCTTGTTTAGTCTTGGGATGAGTGAGAAGGCCTGGAATGGCAAGATCAACTATCTTGCTCTTGCGAGAGGTAGTTGATTCCGTATGAGTGAGTATGAGTGCTGGGATTCGGTTGAGGCCACCAGGATTACTTGTGCCGGAGCCTATGAATAATGCCCAGAGGAGATCTCATGACAAACCTTGCGATGACACTCTATCTATAACAACTGTTGTTAATTATTTTATGTGTATGGTTATTTGAACATACTTGATCTACATTATGTCTTGAAGCAATGTGACCTATGTCAGTGATGTTGGAGTTGTACTTGTATTGTACTTGATGTGTACATGTATGGTATTTGATTTGTACTTGTATTGTACTAGATTTGTACGTGCATTGTATTTGATTCGTACTTGTATGGTGAATGAGTTGTACTTGTTAATTCATTTGGTTGGTTATAACAGTATGAGTCAGTTTGAGTCTGCCTTTGGTTAGAGGTAGTAGAATCTTTGTCCATGTTACTTTGTTACTATCTCCTAGCATGGGGGGTGGGCCTTCAGGTACCACATTGGTTGGGTGGAACATGCACCAAAACCATTGGGTCACCATCGATCTTAAGTACTTGGTGGTGAGACATCAAGAAGGAAAGCTCACGGTTCTTGTTGTAATTTCTTGCATTGTAATATTTCAGCTTGTATAAGTTATTTTATCCCTCTTATGTTTATGAGGTGGAATTTTGTAATTGTAATTCTTTGTACTATTACCTCATTCTAGGGATGAGTGATGTAACTATTGGATCAAGATAATGTCTACGAGATTCTATCTTGGTTGATTAGCTTATTATGTTATGTGATATTCTTATGATGTATGATGTTTATTTCATAAAGTTCATAAGGCTATGGTTATATGTAATATGTATATGTGGGTTTAAGTAATCCTAACCTTGTAGCCTTAGAGGTTGTTGTTAATTAGTAAGTGAATGTGTATGTCAAATGCACTTTATAAAAAAAAAAAAATTGGTTCGCTTAAGATGTTAATTACAACTTCCTTTAGGGTTACTTGGCGGGGCATTAGACACGTAGGAATAAATATTATCGCAAAAGAGCACTAGGTATAGGTAAACTAGAGATCTAGATTTTAAGAATGCAGTGGAACGGTGTGCTCATTCCAGGGGTGACTCATTCCTAGGAATGTTCAATTTGAGTTTTTACCTAAATATAGGAACAAAAATTCCACCTGATCATTTCGAATATATGGGAATTTCCTACATTCTATTTGGCCGATTTGTTTGGTTCCAAGAATAAACCTTGAAAATAAGAAGATAAAAAACCCAAAAATACATTGACATGCAAATGAGGGTTGAAATTCATTGAGTTCATTTGAAATTCTCTTACAAGTCACCATATTCCATGTTCCTTGATGTGATTCATCCCTTGCATTTCCTCTCATGTATTTTATTTATCCTACCTATTTCTTACTTCTATAAAAGTCTAGGGGATACTTTCTAAGTTAAGTTCACAATTTATGGATATCAGAAGATCCAAAACTTCTCTAAGATTTGTTCTTTGTTCCTATTTTCTGAATCATTCTAGATTATAAACTTGTATACACATAGAGCTTAATCAATATTGAAGCCAATTCAATAGATACCTATCTCATGAATATTTTTGTAGCCAGTATGTTTGTTTAGTCAGACAAGACTATATGTTGTGTCATTTAAGGGTGCATGTTGAACCTACTCGACGTCCAAACTAAACCCCCTTCTTTAAACTCTTGCACCATTATATGTCTAGTTGTGATGCAATTTGGTGAAGTATAGATTTTTTTCTTTATTTGGTTAAATCTTGGGGGATGCATGGATAATACCTAGGAGAAATATTATTTTTTATTATTTTTATGCTTTTATTTTAATTAGATGTTAACTTTCAAAATAAATCTAAAAAAACGGAGATGAATGAATGGAATTATTATTGACAATATTTCATTTCTATGAAATTATTGAATGCTTAAAGCTAAATATACTTAAGTGAAAGAATTTTTTTTTGATATTCACGAAATATTATTACAAATCTATTGATTTAATGATCAAACTAAAAATATTTTATCTAATTCTTATGATTCCTAAAGAAACTAGAGATAACCATATACCCCTTGATCTTAATAGAAAAATCATATCAAACCCTAATGAAAACCTATTATGGTCAAGACCTAATTACCAGAGCCTTGGGATTAAGCTATCTTAGCTTTTTACCTCTTTACTCAAACCCTTAGATTGCCCTCGTTCAGTATTTGAAGTAAAGATACGTTCTTTATGGTTTTCCTATGAGGAATTTATCTACATTGTTGTTGCGACTAACATCATCATCAACATGAACTATTGATAGAAGGAGGGAATTTCAATTTACATATATATATTTCCCTTTGGGTTTTGTTTAGGAATCCATATTGGTTTCTGGTTTAAAAGTAGCTTGTATGACTAAAATGTATGCAAGCTAGTATTTCAAAGATTGGAGTTGAGAAACTCTAGAAAATTATTAACCAAATATTATATCCTTTGAGTTATTCACCTTTGATAGGTTCACCATGTGTAAAATTCATGATACAACTGATCACGGTGAACTTGATTGTGAAATATTTTTAACTAGGGTAGGTTTGGCTATGCATAAAGTGATTCCATTAATGGAAGAAGTTTAAACTGGTAAAGGAAAGGAACCATTAATGAGCAATATCTTAAATTCAAAAAATATTATAACTCTAGTGGAACTGAAAATGTTAAAAAATCAATTGATATATCAAAATTGTTTGTTAACTATAATTGTTATGAAGAAAATATTAAGGTTTTGCAAGAAGGCTGTAATGCCCTGCCAAGTAACCTTAAAGGAAGTTGCAATTAACATCATAAGCAAACCAATTTTTTTTTATAAAGTACATTTAACATACACATTCACTTACTAATTAACAACAATCTCTAAGACTACAAGGTTAATATTACTTAAACCCACACATACACATCACATATAATCATAGCAGTATGAACTATATGAAATAAACATCATACATCATAAGAATACCACATAACATAATAAGATAATCAACCAAGAAACAATCTCATAAACATTATCTTAACCCAATAGTTACATCACTCATTCCTAGAATGAGACAATAGTACAAATGTATTACAATTACATAACTCCACCTCATAAACATAAGAGGGATAAAATAACTTATACAAGTTAAAATATTACAATGCAAGAAATTACAACAAGAACCACGTGTAATGCCCCACCACGCAACCCTAGAGGAAGTTTCAATTCACTAAACAAGCGTACTAATTTTTATTTTTTTTAAAAGAAGTGAATTAAACCCACGTGTTCAACTAAATTGACAACATCCCCTAGGGTTACATAACTGAGATTACATAAAACCCCATTAACATACATCATCTAAAATACATTGAAAGTAAATAAATCAAGTAATAACATTCAACATCATAGAAAGAAACGAGATATGATAAGGCATTCATTTACATAAATCAATTGCAAAGATCTATTACAATCCTCATTCCCGGAATGAGTACAAATACATAAGTCTGATTATTACAAAGCCCACCTCATACACAAGAGGGGTAAAACAATATCATTACATTATGAGATACAAAATACAAGAATCCAAAAGTAAGACAAGTGAGATGTCCATCAAGAAGTCTCGCCACCAAGTACTGAAGATCAAGGGGACCCAACGGTTATGGTGCATGTTCCACCCAACCATGTGGTACCCGAAGGACCACCCTCCATGCTAGGAGATAGTAACCAAGTGTAATACCCCTCCGTTTTGCTTCTCGTTTCATGTTGTTTTATGCTTTGCTTGGATTGCAGCTACTTTGATACTGGACACATTTTTATTATGATGTTTTGATCGCTACTCTTGAGCGACAACTATTACTATGTGATGTGATTATCTAATTTTAGTTTACATGCTTTGATGAATTAATGATGACAGTAGAATTATCATGTGATTATTTATGAGAATATTGTCATGACATTAGTGTCAGTCTTTGATGAGTGTATTGGTGAAGGAGACGGGTTCGCATCACTCGCTAGCGAGCGCCCTGCGAATTCGAGATTTCTTCTTCACGGTGTGAATTATATACTGCATATATTATGTTGATTTTGATTACAAGTTGCAGGTACATGACATCGACTCCACCTGGTTCCATAGGTTTGAGCGTGTCGATCCAACGGTTAAGTTGAATGGGAGATAGTAGCTTGGTAACATGTGTCAGGTCTACACCCTAGCCTTAGTGTGTCGTCTGTTCTGATGTTTGAGTCATGTTGTATCTTATTGGATGTTATGTTATGTTTTGAAATGTTTTGAACCTTTAAATAGTTCTTTTGAAAATTGCATTGGCTAGAAGAAATGTTTATTTTATAGTATTTTTATATTATGCTCTTTGGTTATATTTGAATTGAGTATGGAAATTAAACTTAAATTATTTATTTAATTAAATTTAAATCTCAAGAAATTAAATTTGATTATTAAATAATTGTAAGTACGTCTATTAAAATTGAATTAATTAATTTATTAAATTTAAATCTCAAGGAATTGGATTTAATTATTAAATAATTGAAAGTGTGTTAGTTTAGTTAAAATATTTATTTAATTAGATTTAAATCTCAAGGGATTAAATTTAATGAATAAATATTTGTGAGTAAGTTAATTAAAGTTAAATTGTTTATTTAATTAAATGTAAATCTCAAGTGTTTGAATTAATTATTAGATAATTTAATAATATTATGTAAGTGTATTTGAATTGTAAAATTAAATTAAATCAAAAAGAGAATTATGAGAAATTGAAATTTTACTTTAAAGTCAAAGTTAGGGCCTTTCCAAATAAAAGGGAAATGAAATTAACTTGTAAATTCAATTTTTGCATTTGAAAGTGAATTAGGGTTACATTAGGTTATTTTGGAAATGTTGTTTTATAAGTTTAGGGCAGAAAAATTTGGGGATTCTTCTTGCTTCATTTTTTTGACAAGCAGGAAATTTGTTGGAGAAAATTTTGATGAAAGTTTAGAGAATTATTTTCTGGTTGAGGAATTAAATTGGAAAGGGGAGAAAAAATTCTGTGAAGAAGGTGGAGCTATTGGATAGAAGCTTGCTGGAAATTCTTTGCATTGTGGGAAGAGAAATTGTGGAGGGTTCAAAGGAAAATTCTGCATCAAGGAATTTGGTGGCTGCAAATAACCAGGTTTTCTTTTATTTCCTTGTGTCATTGTTTCTAGTTTAATCTATTTTGTTTAAATGATAAGAGTTTTGTAAATGGGGAAATTTTCTTGAAACCCTAGGTTAAACTTCAATAGTTTGATATTCAGATTTATTTGTTTTTAAAATGCAAACCCTTTTAGAAAAATAGTGGAAGAAAAGAAAACCAAATCATTGTATCAATCTTCTTGTGTTTAGAATTTTTGAAAATACAAAGGAAAGGGAATGGTTTCATTTGTTATTCTAAATTTAACCTTTGTTTTGAAAGGTTTCAATAGTTGCAAAATTTATTTTCTGGATGTTTATCTATTTTTCCTTCGATTACACTAGCAAAGAAAATTCTGGAAAAAAATTATATATATGATAATATACATTGCATATACCATATTCTGGATATGATATATGCAATTTATATTAATCATATATATAAAAAAAATTATTTAATACTGTATAATGTTTTGTTTTGGCTGCCGTACGGGCCTGTGTCCATCCGTACCTGCGTATGAAATTTAATTAGGAAATTTTTATTTTATAAATTTTTTTTTTGAAGTTTCTGGGGGGGGGTTCGGCCCCCCCACCTTTTTGTATTTAATGCACAGTGGGTATGCAGTACCCACTGGGCAGTGCGCCACCCGTACGGGGGACGCATTGTCCAATGAGGACTGCGCCCCCACTTACCCCGGCCGCTGTACGTATGTACAGTCGGCGCAGAGCACGTCGATCGTAGGACAGTCTGCGGACTGTCAAATCTGCCATAAAACTTTTATTTATTTGTTTTTTGCTTATTGTTTTTGGTTTTTAAAAATTTCGTTTTTATGAAATTTTTTATTATGTTGTTTTTTTAATTTCATTTTTTTTTAATTTTTATTTTATTTTATTTTCAATTTTAATTTTTAATCTGGTTTAATTTATTTTTTATATGATATTTAATTAATTTGTATATTTTATATATGTATTATTTTTATATTATATATTTAAATATATATAATATTTAATATATATATATATATATATTTTTTATGAATTTAATTAATATTATATATTAAATTAGTTAATCTTATTAGGATGAATTTTTATATATAGTTGATTTACTGAATCAATGAGAGGGGAGATATTTCTTTTTATATCGAGTAGTAGTATTATGCATGATGCTTCGTTGTGGAGTTCATAATTAAATATCTTGTGGAACATAGAAACATCCTCCAGTTAAACAAATAATTATAGTGAAATTATTACTCTCATGATTTGATCCAGTTGAGGAGTTTAAGCTTTTGATGAAGAACTTTATTGTTCAATGTATAGTATAGAAAGGAATAATTCGCCTTTTGTGAGAAACATTAGATTTGGAATATGGTTTTAGAATAACCAAATGTAGTTTTTTTCTTTTCCAACGGATGAGTTCATTGATGTATCTTTTAATGAATATTTTGTGAATGATTATTGAGTAGTTGGGTTGTAAAGTCTTCCAGTTACACATGGGTCATTCCCTTGTTATAATATTGTTTTGATTTCCCTTGGGTAGTGTTATAATTATCTAGTGTCCTCCTAGCATTGGAGTGGAATTCTTTGTGTTGCCTCCTAGAATTGGAGAGAGTTTATTGGTTCAATTCTGTAGCACTTGAGTAACCCTTGGAGTTAGTTTTGTAGTGTGTTATCCAATTAGAAGAGTGGCTTTTGTTAGGGGCCGGAGCCCAAAGAGGTAAACTGGGAAACCTTCAGAAGTGATTTTAACAATTAAAAACTAAAGTAAATATACTTAGCATATTAGGATGTAGTTCACAATAACCAAGATAAGTTAACCTCACTCACAGGCACAAGGGTTTGTTTAGACTTGGGGTGGGTGAGAAGGCCTGGAATGGCAAGATCACTATCTCGTCCCTATGAGAGGTAGTTGATTCCGCTTGAGTTAGTATGAGTGCCGGGATTCTGTTGAGGCCAGCAGGATTTTCGGAGCCTATGAAGAATGCCAGAGGATATCTCATGATGAACCTTGTGATGACACTCTGTCTAGGATAATACTGTGTTTTGTTGTGCGTATGTTTTCTTTAGCACACTTTATTATATTATGTCTGGAAGCAATGTAACCTTGATTAGAGTTAGAACTTTATTGTGCATATGTGTGGTTGAGTCAGACCGTTATCGGTATGAGTCTGCCTTTGGTTTGAGGTGGTAGGTTTCTCGTCCATGTTACTTGGTTACTATTTCCTAGCATGGGGGGTGGTCCTTCGGGTACCACATGGTTGGGTGGAACATGCACCATAACTGTTGGGTCCCCTTGATCTTCAGTACTTGGTGGCAAGACTTCTTGATGGACATCTTACTTGTCTACCATTTGGATTCTTATATTTTGTATCTCATAATGTAATGATATTGTTTTACCCCTCTTGTGTATGAGGTGGACCTTGTAATAATCAGACTTATGTATTTGTACTCATTCCGGGAATGAGGATTGTAATAGATCTTTGTAATTGATTTATGTAATTGAATGCTTTATCTTATCTTGTATCTTTCTTTGATGTTGAATGTTATTACTTGTGTTATTTACTTTCAATGTATTCTAGTTGATGTATGTTATTGGGGTTTTTAGTAATCTCAGTTATGTAACCCTAGGGGATGTTGTCAATTTAGCTAAACATGTGGGTTTAATTCTCTTCTTTTTAAAAAAAAATTGTACGCTTGTTTAGTAAATTGAAACTTCCTCTAGGGTTGCGTGGTGGGGCATTACACCAAGTAACATGGACGAGAAACCTACCACCTCAAACCAAAGGCAGACTCATACTGATACAAACTGACTCAACCACACATATGCACAATAAAGTCAAAACTCTAATCATGGTTACATTGCTTCCAGACATAATATAATCAAGTGTGCTAAAGAAAACATACGCACAACAAAACATGGTGTTATCCTAGACAGAGTGTCATCGCAAGGTTTGTCATGAGATATCCTCTGGGCATTCTTCATAGGCTCCAAAAATCTTGGTGGCCTCAACCAAATCCCGACACTCATACTAACTCAAGCGGAATCAACTACCTCTCATAAGGACGAGATAGTGATCTTGCCATTCCAGGCCTTCTCACCCACCCCCAAGTCTAAACAAACCCTTATGCCTATGAGTGAGGTTAACTTATCTTGGTTAATGTGAACTACATCCTAATATGCTAAGTATATTTACTTTAGTTCTCAGTTGTTAAAATCACTTCTGAAGGTTACCCAGTTTAGCTCTTTGGGCTTCGGCCCCTAACAAAAGCCACTCTTCTAATTGGATAACACACTACAAAAACTAACTCCAAGGGTTACTCAAGTGCTACAGAATTGAACCAATATACTCTCTCCAATCCTAGGAGGCAAACACAAAGAAGTCCACTCCAATACTAGGAGGAAACTAGATGCTTGTAACACTACCCAAGGGAAATCAAAACAATATTTTAACAAGGGAATGACCCACGCTTAACTGGAAGACTTTACAACCCAACAACTCAACAATCATTCACGAAATACTCATTAAAAGATACATCAATGAACTCATGCATTGGAAATGAAAAATACTACATTTGGTTATTCAAAACCATGTTCCTAATCTAATGTTTCTCACAAGAGAGGAACTATTCCATTCTATACTTTATATTGAACAATAATTCTTCATCAAAACTTAAACTTTTCAACTGAATCAAATCATGAGAGTGATAAATTTAACTATAACTAGTTGTTTAGTTGGAGGATGCTTCTATGTTTAACAAGGTATTTAACTATAATCTCCACAACGAAACATCATGCATAAAACTAATACTCGTTATTAAAAGAAAATGTCTCCCCTTCACATTTGATTCGATAAATCAGCTATATAAAAAAAAAAATTCTAATAAAGTTAAATGATTTAATATATAAAATTAATTAAATTCATAATATATATATGAAATATTATATATATTTATATATATAATATTAAAAAAATACATATATAATATATATAAATAAATTAAATATTATATATAAAAAAAACATTAAACAAAATTAAAATTAAAAAAAATATAAAAAGAAATTAAATAAAATTAAAATTAAAATGAAATTAAAAAAAACGAATATAAAAAATTCATAAACAAAAAAATTAAATAACAAACAAAAACATTAAACACTGGCGGATGTGACAGGGTACCCCGTACCCTGTCACTGTCCGCATACCTTCGTACCCTCGCCGACTATACAAAGAGTACAGCGGCCGACAGACCATTGGGGCCACAGTCCCATTGGACAGTGCGTCCCCCCATGTGGGTGGTGCACTGCCCAGTGGGTACTGCGTACCCACTGGTGCAAACAGGAAAGTGGGGGCCGAACTCCCCCACAAAATTTTTTTTTTTTTTTTTAAAATAAAAATTTCCACAGCAATTTTCATACGATACGTACGCAGGGTACGAACGTACACAAGCCCGTACGGCGGCCAAAATAACATTACACAGAAACTACATAAAAAGATTTATATATATGTTTATATAAATTATATATATCATATTCAGAATATGGTATATGTAATGTATATGAACATATATATAATTTTTTTTCCAGAATTTCCTCTTCTAGTGAAATTGAAGAAAATAAGTTAACAACCAGAAAATAAATTTTGCAAACATTGAAACCTTTCAAAACAAAGGTTAAATTCTGAATAGCAAATGAAACCATTCCCTTTTCTTGGTGTTTTCAGATAATTCTAAACACAAGAAGATTAATACATTGATCTAGGGTTTTTCCACAAATTTTCTAAAAGGGTTTGCATTTTAACACACATAAATCTGAATATCAAAATATTGAAGTTTAACCTAGGGTTTAAAAAAAAAAATCCCCCATTTAGAAATTTCATATCATTTTAAACTAAATAGGTTAAACTAGGAACAAGAAAACAAGGAAATAAAAGAGAACCTGGTTATTTGCAGCCACCAAATTTCTTGATGCAAAATTTCCTTTGAACTCTTCACAATTTCTTTTCCACAATGCAAAGAATTTCCAGCAAGGTTTTATCCAATAGCTCCACCTTCTTCACAGAATATTTTCTCTTCTTTCAATTTAATTCCTCAACCAGAAAATAATTCCCTAAACTTTTATCAAAATCTCTCCAACAATTTTCATGCCTGTCAAAAAAATGAAGGGAGAAGAATCCCCAAATTTTTCTGCCCTAAACTTATAAAACAACATTTCCTCAAAATTTCCAAAATAACCTAATGTAACCCTAATTCACTTTCAAATGCAAGAATTGAATTTACAAGTTAATTTCATTTTCTCTTTTATTTGAAAAGGCCCCAATTTGACTTTAAAGTAAAATTTCAATTTCTCAAATTCCCTTTTTGATTTAATTTAATTTAACAATCAAATACACTTACTTAATTATTATTAAATTATCTAATAACTAAATCCAATCCCTTGAGATTTAAATTTAATTAAATAAATAATTTAACTTTAATTAACTTACTTACCATTATTTATTAATTAAATTTAATCCCTTGGGATTTAAATTTAATTAAATAAATACTTTAACTTTAATTAACACACTTTCAATCATTTGATAATTAAATTCAATCCCTTGAGATTTAAATTTAATAAATTAAATAATTCAACTTTAATAAGCCTACTTACAATTATTTACTAACTAAATTTAATCCCTTGAGATTTAAATTTAATTAAATAAATAATTTAAGTTTAATTAAAAAAAATATTTTAAATATAACCAATGAGCATAACATTAATATAATATAAAATAAACATTTCTTCCAACCAATACAATTTTCAAAAGAACTATAAAAAAAAGGACATCACTTTTCAAAACATTACATAACATCCAATAAGATACAACATGACTCAATCATCAGAACTGATGACACACTAAGGCTAGGGTGTAGACCTGACACATGTTACCAAGCTACTATCTCCCATTCAACTTAACCGTTGGATCGATACGCTCAAACATGTGGAACCAGGTGGAGTCGATGTCATGTACCTGCAACCTATAATCAAATAATCAATATGATATATGCAGTATATAATTCACACCGTGAAGAAGAAATCTCGGATTCGCAGGGCGCTCGCAAGCGAGTGATGCGAACCCGTCTCCTTCACCAATACACTCATCAAAGACTGACACTAACGTCATAACAATATTCTCATAAATAATCACATGATAATTCTACTGTCATCATTAATTCATCAAAGCATGTAAAATAAAATTAGATAATCACATCACATAGTAATAGTTGTCGCTCAAGAGTAGCGATCAAAACATCATAATAAAAACATGTCCAGTATCAAAGTAGTTGCAATCCAAGCAAAGCATAAAACAACATGAAAGGAGAAGCAAAACGAAGGGGTATTACACCACGAGTTGTCCATCTAGATGTCTCGCCACCAAGTACTGAAGATCGATGGGGACCCAATGGTTTTGGTGCATATTCCACCCTACCAATGTGGTACCCGAAGGCCCACCCCCCATGCTAGGAGATAGTAACAAAGTAACATGGACTAAGATCTACAACCACTAACCAAAGGCAGACTCATACTGACTCATACTATTATAACCAGCAAAAAGAATCAACAAGTACAACTCATTCACCATACAAATACGAATCAAGTACAACTCAAGTACAATACAAGTATAAATCAAGTACAATACAAGTACAAATCAAGTACAACTCCAACATCACTGACATAGGTCACATTGCTTCCAGATATAAAATAGATCAAGTATGTTCAAATAACCATACACATAAAACAATTAACAACAGTTGTCCTAGATAGTGATGAGGGTGCAACCCGAGACACAGAAAATCACACAGAAAAACTAACAAATCTTATTATTTTCAAAGTATGAAATTCCTATATGCAGAGGATCTCAAATCCTCCAGTTTTTGCAATACATGCAAATTACAGAAAGAAACTACAGAAATTCCCCTATTCGCAGCATGCGATCTTCTTTCCCCAAAAACTGCCTAAAAGAAACAATAACTCGCCCATAAATAGCCCATTTCTTTGTTTGGAGCCAAAAACGGGATTCAAATTATGCACCAAATTTCGGAAGCCCTAACTCAAGATCTAACCGTCAGATCTTCAATGATAATACCTTTTCGGAAATCTCTCACAAAGATCTCTTGCCAAAAGTGGGGCCTAAAGGCTAACCACTTTCGTATTCTGCCAATTTTTCAGGCCCATCCGGAGCCTCTAAGTACCTCAAAATTAGCTCCGAAGATTTCATAAGGCAAAAAGCAGAAATTGAAACTTGAATAACTTTTGAACCGGAAATGCTCTTGATCTGATTCTTTCACCAAAGTGTTTATTATTATGTCCTGAAGCTTCCCTTAAATTTTTGTCTCCTCACGCCTTCAAATTCATACCTGCTAAAAATAGCAGTTGAGCAGAAAAAGCAGAAAAGCAGTTCTGAAAGTTGGGAATTCTTCTTCGACGAAAAGGGTATCCAAAAATGCAAAAACATCTACAAAAAAAATCTAAATGAAAGTAAATATATTTTTGGGTGATGCAGGATTGCCCTTACACCACTGGATGCTCCTGCATCAGATAGAGTGTCATCGCAAGGTTTGTCATGAGATCTCCTCTGGGCATTCTTCATAGGCTCCGACACAAGTAATCCTAGTGGCCTCAACCGAATCCTAGCACTCATACTCACTCATGCGGAATCAACTACCTTTCACAGGAACAAGATTGTTGATCTTGCCATTCCAGACCTTCTCACTCATCCCAAGTCTAAACAAGCCCT
Source organism: Sequoiadendron giganteum (assembly GCA_007115665.2). Classification (NCBI taxonomy): domain Eukaryota; kingdom Viridiplantae; phylum Streptophyta; class Pinopsida; order Cupressales; family Cupressaceae; genus Sequoiadendron; species Sequoiadendron giganteum. The sequence continues at coordinate 184,627,908 of CM021108.1, forward strand.
TGTGTTTATGAGTGAGGATTAAATTATCTTGATTAATGTGAAGTTATTCCTAATCTTCTAAGTACATTATTTTAATTATCACTTGTTTAAATCACTCCTAAAGGTTATCCAGTTTACCTCTTTGGGCTCTAGCACCTAACAAAAGCCACTCTTCTATTCGACAATACACACCCAAACAATCCACCAAGGGAGCCACAAGTGCATACCAACTAGGCATCATAATCCACTCCAACACAAGGAGGATACAAATAATAGAAACTCACTCCAAACATCTTGGAGGAAACAATCACATAGTCCACTCCTTTCACAGGAAGCAACAAGATGAAACCCCATACCAAGGTCACTCCATACAAGGAGACACGAATCCCATAATCCGCTCCTAAACCAAGGAGGTGCAAACATTCTCGTTCGTGAAAACTGGGTAAAACTGAAAAGACGCCATGCACTACCCAAGGGAAAACAACTGGATGGCATAAAGATTCAACAACCTTTATCCTCTAAGATCTTCTGAAAGACTTATAATTTAGGACTAACACTAAATCCCAAAACCAACAATGCAACTTGACGACATAGCAACCAAAGCATTCAAGTCATCAATCAAATCTAATATTTGGATTTTCTAAATCCATACTCATTCAATAGGTAGTGTTGACAAGTCAAAGACACGATAACTAGATCATCTAAAATAATCATAACCCTTATTTCCCTTTTCATTATTCAAAATCTAAAACAATTAAACTTACTTCCCTTTACTGAATACAGAGAATTAAATCCTTTAAGATAATTATGAGGAAGATACTACTATTGGATATACTAAATCCATATCTCTTTCATAATCCAATCACAATGATTCAATTAATCTAAATAGAAATTAATAAATAACATAATTGATTGTCTCATCAATAAAACTTCTTAATTTACTTTTAGATCGACACAAGTGCATGCAAGTAAACTCTTTCCATTTCCTAACCAAATCTTACATCTCATTCACTTTTCTATTTAAAATATTCAATCACTTTAATATAATAACATATTGTTTCTCTATCCATTTAAAAACATGCAATTTCATCAATGTATAAAAAATATCTTTTGGTTTATCTATTTGACCACGCATTCATATTGTTTCTAATTAAACCTCATTAATTAAAACAAACATTTAAATATAAATATTTCTATAATTCTTCAATATATTTAAATATATTTTTCCTTATCAATTTTGACCATACATTCAAAACTTATCTTTGAAACTGTTCATGCAAAGCTAAATTACACGCACTCAAATAAAACAAGGTAAATACTAATTGAAAATACTCATGGATATATTTATACATCTCAATATATTCTCTTCAATCATATTAACAAAATAAATATTTCCTTTTAAATCAAGTAATTACTTCTATTAAAAAATATATTTCTCTATACATTTTCTATGCATACTAATCATTTTTTTTAGAACACTAATAATACCCAATTTGCAACAACAAAATAAAATAATATAAAATATTATTTATTCTCTCAAATGGATATATACCTTCAATATATATATACTAAATATAAATTAATATATTTAAATATATTTAATCATTAACATATATCTTCTATTCTTTACAGAATATTAAATTGTTTAATTCAAAATAAAATATCCCTTATCATCAATTTTCAAATATATATATATATATATATATATATATATTCAATTAAATCAAATTAATAATTGGACCTTTTATATGTGAATTTGAATTCCACAATTAAATTTTAAATTATGGATTCTTTAAAACAAATATTTAACTCCTTCAATTAAATTTTAACATGCCATTTGAAAATAAACAATAATCTCTCATACGTTTATAATTTTAATTCCACTAATCTAATATACAAATTTTATTTAAAATAATATAAATAAATATAATACTTTAGCATTATAAATTATAATATAAAATATTATTAAATAATATTTTAATATTATAATAACAATACCTAAAATATTAATATTTATAAATATAAATTTATTATTATTTTATTTTCAGAACAGCCATGGAAAAATAATTTAACAGCAGTCTCATGTTTCAATTATAACTCAAAAACTACGATCTGAATATTTGCGATTTTTTGACAGGGATAAGAAAATTTCAGAATGCAAAAACCCTTTAAATTTCCTGATAGCCCAGTTTGTGAAAGTGGAGTTATAGGTGACACAACCAGACCATTTTACCATGAAAATATAACTATACTGCAGATTTTAAAATCCGATTTTCAATAAAAAAGAGAGGGTTTTATTTTCTAAAATCATTCTAAATGCATTGTTCAATCTCTATGTTTGATTTCAATAACAACAAAATCATTTTCCCCAAATAATTTAAATTCAACTAAGGTTTTCACAATTTTCACTCAAAAATTTTCACAAGGAAAGACTATAAATTTGTTTAATTCTTTTCTTCTAATATCAAATTTATTTTCTAAAACAGATTTAACAAACAAATCTTTAATCATTACTATTTTAAAAGAAACAATCAAGAACAAAAAACACAAAGAGGAAAACCTGGTACAAGAAGCTACAGGAAGAGATAAATTTCTGATGCAAGTCTTCTCCAAAGATTTCCTGAATTTTCTTCAATCCTTCAATGAATCCAATCCAAAATCCAACAAATGCAAACAATCTTTCCTTCAATCAATTCTACAATCAAACTTTCTTCAAATGCTTGTGCAAATTTTCCAAAATTTATTCCCTGCTGTAAAAATGTATTTTTTTCTAAAAATCCCTTTTTCCCCCCTAAAATTAAAACATATATTCTTATAAATCAAAAATACCTAATTCAAACCTAATTCACATTACATGCAAATTAGATATTTGAATTTGAATTTGAATTTTCAATTTCAATTTCACTTTCAATTTCAATTTCACTTTTCGAAAACCCATTTTCAATTTAAAATGCAATTTTAAATAATAAATTAATTTCCAAAGTTGCAACCAATTTCTCAAATAAACATTTAATTACAATTTCTAATTTAATTCCCACACATTGGAATTAAATTCCAAATTTAATTTTAATTCTTTTATTTCTTTTCATTCTCTTGCATCACGTTTAATTAATTAATTTAATTATTTAATAAATAAAGTCAACCCCCTTGGATTAAATTTAATTAATTAAATAATTTAAATATAATTAATTAATTTAAATATAAACTTTTATCCACATTGCATTATTTAAATTAAATAACCATCAACATGATTTAAATGCAATTATTCTAAATATCTATTTCCAAATCAAGAATGCTTCAGAATTAAATAACATCAAAACAAGACAGACAATGACTCGACACACACAATTGACGACACACTAAGGCTAGGGTGTAAACTTGACACATGTTACCTAGCTACTATCTCCCGTTCAACTTAACCATTGGATCGACACGCTCAAACCTATGAAACCAGGTGGAGTCGATGTCATGTACCTTCAATCCTGCAACCAAGTAAACAACATCATATAATATATCCAGCATATAATACACACCGTGAAGAAGAAATTACAGATTCCCAGGGCACTCGCAAGCGAGTGATATGAAACCGTCCTCTTCACCAATACACTCATCAAAACTGACACTTCCATCATAATCCAGGAGTCTCATAATAACATCTCATGTTAACTCTACAACATCATTAATCCATAATGCATGTGAAACAATAATCAGATAACTACATCCCACAATAATAGTTGTCGCTCAATAGTAGCAATCAAAACATCATAACAAAATGTATCCAGTCTGAAAGTAACTGCAATCAAACATAGCATAAAGCAACTTGAACAAGAAACAAGACGGAGGGATATTACAAAGTTAGGTGAGAATGTCAAGACTAAAAAATATCACATCGAAAATGAGGAAACAACACCGATGAGTCATCATTATTTTCACACGTGGTAAATGTTGGTGAAGAGAAAGAGTGGGAAAATCAAGCGGGAGACATGTGTTTTTTGTTCCAAACCAAAAATTCACAAGCTAAAATGGGAAATTTTCTTGATTTCATGCAAGATCCAAAGTATCAGGTTTTTAATTTTTATTTCTCTAATAACAATATAAATTGTGGTACAGTTTTGTCTAGTAAAATTCAAAGTGAAGATAGGGACGAAGACATGAAAATTCTCAGAGGAGAAGAAAATCAAGAAATGGACAGTCATTCAAGGAATCGAATGGAGTAAAGAAGAAAACCATGAATCTGGACTATAAGAAGGTAGAGTATTGATGAATGAGTGAATGTGTGTGATATTAACCTTCAATAAGGTCATTTTCATACATGTGAGCCAATTTATTTGTAAGTACTTTTTTGAATTTATGTTTGTTAAATGCAAAAAAATTAAGATAATTCATTGTTATAGTAGGACATTTGAAACTTATTCTAGTGAATTTAAGGATAAACTTAATGTAATTCATACAAAAATAATACTGACGATAGTTATTGAGCTTAAAATAAATTTAATTTGTCAGGGTTAGTTGTTTGTTAGAGTAAAATTCTTGTTAGTTAGGGTTAGTTTCCTTTTTGTAGGGTTTTCTTTCCATTTATTTTCTTCTTATTTTCTTGTCTTTTTTTTTTTTGTTTGGCCCTTCGCATTGGAAAACTTATCATATGCATGAGTTAATTCAACTATTTAATAACATTGTGATGTGAAATGTAAAACAATAAAATAATACACACTTTAAGATGTACAATAAAGCTATATATATGTGTATATCACGTATATACATGGAAGTACCAAAATTCTTGCTATAAAAAGAGAAAAAAAGAAAAAGGAGGGAGTTGAGCTATGAAAAAGTGTGGCTATTCAATCAATCTGGGATGCCTCATCCATTAGGGCCAAATATGCTACGTAGGAAATTTCCTTGTGAACTTCAATGTCAAGGGTATGGACTTAAGTCAAAAATGGCCAAAGTGGAACTAATTCCTTGTGTTCCAAATAATGAGGAATATCATCCATAGAACAGATTACAATGATTGGGTGTACAACAAACAAAATAGTATCCAGATTCTCCAAATATCAATCCACACTATCATATTTGTAGTTGACTAAACATCTTCAACAAAGAGCCTAATGTAGGAGAGTGATGCTACAAAGTGAGAAGCCAAGTAAGAGTAAAATTGGTAATAAGTTTTGGATTCCACATATTGTTCACCAAGGACTAAGCGCAAGTTTGACATAGTGACAATAGTATTCTGAATGAAGAGAATATTGTGAAGCCTTCGAGCTATGAATAATCCATGAACATATTCTTGTGGAAAGAGAATGTCATGAAAATTGGACTATCGATGACTTGGAAGCAAGCAAACACTAGTAGAGTAGAAATGCAAAATTATAATTGAAATAAAGCAAATGTTTGATTTGAGAGAAGTGTAGAATTTATAGAAAACCATAAGGATGTTGTAACTTACATAGTTTCCTAAATCAAAGTCTTGGAAATCATAAGTGAGGTCACAACCAGATGAGTTTCTCGAGAGCATAATGTTAAATAAAATTAATTTTTACACAATTGGTGATAATTTGATTTAAAGTTTGGCTAGTATGAAGATTGTGAATCAAGAAAGTTAAAGATTTCAAAATTAATGGTGGTCATTTCACTATATATTATATAGCTGTATTAATCATGAAGCTTCCCATGTGTGCAAAGTGAAAATAAAAATGAAGTTGATAACACACCACATGTCATCACCTCAAAAATTTGAGAGAAATGATATGTGTGCATTGAGGCATGTGAGTTTAATGAAAAATAATGTGATCATGTTAAGTGTCATCATAATATTTTTGATCCATTAATGTGGTGTAGCGCCATCAAATCATCATCGCTAGCTGAGTATTTAGTAGTTACCATAAAATTTAGATGGAAGGGTGGTAGCTAATGGTTCTAAACTTAGATTTAAATTTGGTGATTAGATTGTTTGCTACTAAATTTTAATTTATGCATATCTTGTGACATATAGCATGTTTTAGTTATCTAGGATTTGGCATAAGAGTGGTAAAGTTTAGTTGGGAATACACACCAATAGGGAATTATTAAATGAGTTTCTAGGAAGTAGTGAAAAGATGAATGAATTTGCATTGATTGAAAAATCAGAAGGTAACCTTCACTACCACTCTAATTCCCAACCTAATAGTGGGCTTCATTGCTTGCAAGTTGAAATGAGCTATTAATGAAATATCAAAAGAGAAAAATGAGCTATCAATGAAATATCAAAAGTGATATATATATATAAATAAACTCTTTAGGCTATCTAAATATGTTTCCAGGGCTATAGATGCCTAGTTGGTAGTAGACCTATGTTTGACAGAATTACAAAGATAACCTTGTCGGGTCTATAGACGCTTGACTAGGAGCAAGGCTCTATCCATGGTTAGCTTTGGATGATTACCAAATTATGTTGTTCAATGTTAATGAGATAAAATATTTTGTTGAGTTCCACAAACTGGAATTAATCAAAGCACACAACGATATTTTTGGGGCAATTTTACTATTTTAATGTCAAAATCTAGGTAAAGGTAAAGAGCTATTATTTTAAAATATGCATAAATTATTATTTATGACTAGTGATTTAATCTCAATTTTTGGTTTGAATTTGGTTTTATTGGTTGCAAGTTGTTGTGTTGTCTCACAACACTCCCCAAGACTGTAAGGCTTGGGGACCCCAAGTGAATACTAATTATTATGGAAGGTACTCGCTAGGTCAAAAATCACTAGAAGTGAAAAGAAGAGAGAATTTTTTTTAAAGAGTACTTTGTAATTAAAGTGTTCCAAGTATCAAGTACTATGAATTGAGAAATCCATAAATGAAAAAGGTAAAGCAAAGTATTGAGAAAAGTGTTCCAATCTGAAAATAAAGGTCTGGTAAATTTGGAAGTTCGAGTAAAAGTCAAGGTTCAAGAAAATTATGGGTAAAAGTTCAACGCTGCGTATCGGGTACTGGGTACAAGGTAATGAGTAACAATGAAAGTAAAGTTTCAAGATATTTTTGTTATCCAAAAGTTCCAATCATCTGGTAACCCAACTTAAAAGATAATTACACGAGAATATATGATTTTCTTGGAAGCATGTTATTTATGATGGATTTTTAATGACAATGAATCAATGATGGTTTTATTTACATGTGATTTTTTAAAATGTTTTTAAAAGGGATTTAATAGGTTGAATTGGTGATTATAGGAGAAGAAGATTGCAATGCAATGTTTGGGTATGGTTAGTCAAGAAAACTAAGGTTGCAAGTAAATGTGATGGTGTTAACAGATTCAACAATACACTTTGAAATCTCATGCATGAATAAACTTTTTTTTAAAGGAGAACCAGGTACTAGGAAACCATAGATCTAGATTTTAAGCATTCAGTGGAGGGGTGTACTCATTCTAGGGGTGGCTCATTCTTAGGAATGTTCAATTCGAGTTTGAACCTGAATTTAGGAACATAAATTCCACCTGATCATTATGAATATATGGGAATTTCCTACATTATATTTGGCAGATTTTTTTGATTCTAAGAAGGAACCCTGATAATAAGAAGATGAAAAAAATGAAGTACATCAATGTGCAGATGAGGGGCATCCTTCATTGAATTTGTTTGCAATTCTCTTACCAATCACCATATTCCAAATTCCTTGATGTGGTTCATCACTTGGATTTCCTCTCATGTATTCCTTATCCTACATGTTTCTTCCTTCTATAAAAGGCTAGGCGATAGTTCTTTCTAAGTTATGTTCAAAATTGGTGGATGCCAGACGAGCCAAAACTTCTCTAAGTTTTGTTATTTTTTCCTATTTTTAAAACCATTTTGGATTCAAAAATTCTATGCACATAGAGCTTAATCAATATCGAAACTAATTTGATAGTTACCTATCTCACAAATCTTTGGTAGCTAGTTTGTTCATTCATCAAGACAAGCCTATATTCTATGTGTCATTTAAGGGTGCATACAAAACCTACTCGGTGTCCAAAATAAACCCCCTTCTTTAAAATCTTGCACCATTCTACTCCTAGTTGTGAAGCAATCTGGTGAAGTAAAGAGTGGTTTTATTTTATTTGGTTAAATCTTGGGGCATGCGTGGAGAATACCTGGGAGCAATTTTTTTATTTATTTTGATTCCCTATTTTATATTAGATGTTAAATTTAAGAAAACGTTCTAAAAAAAAGAGATGAATAAATGGAAATATTATTGAAAATATTTTGTTTCTATGAAATTTTTGAGTTCTTAAATATAAATATAATTAATTGAAAGAAAAATTGTTTGATATTCATGAAATATTATTGCAAACCTATTGACTTCATGAAATTGTTTTATGATCGAATTGAAAGCTTATATCTAATGCTTATGATTCTCAAAGACACTAGAGATAACCATATATCCCTTGAGATAAACAAAAAAATCACATCATACCCTAAAGAAACCCAAGTATGTTCAAGACCTGAGTATCAAAGCCTTGGGATTAAGCTAAGTCAAACTTTTTCCTCTTTACTTGAACCCTTAGGTTGCCCTGGTTCAATATTTCAAGTAAAGATAGGTTATTTGTAGTTTTATTGTGAGGATTTTATCTGCACTATTGTTGTGACTAACATCATCATCAACATTACTATTTTTAGTTTTTCTCCCAAGATTGTTGTTTAGATTGATACCCTCATCCTCAAGCATAAAGAAATATGAAGAATCTCACATTGAGTTGATTCACCTACGAATTTTTTGTCAAATATTTTTTTTGATGTAATTTCCTAATGAAACTAATAAGATGGGGTCTAATATCACCCATTTGACTTACCTTTCCATTTTGGGAAACCCTATTTTTCTACATTTCATTTTGGTGAACCAGACTTTGTACAAAAGGATTCTAAATTTTGGAGTTTCTTTCAACCCTAGATCTGGGTTTTGTGCTAAGTTGGAATTAGTTTTACATTAATTGCATTACATTTATGTTTATTTAAAATTTCATTAGTGAAAATTTCATTTGAGGTTTAAATTTGCATGTTTGCATCACTTAAATTAAAAAATTAGAAAACTTGCATTAGGTTTGCATTCAATTTGCATCAAGATCATTGTTCAATAGATTAAGTTTAGATTTAGGTTCAAATTGCATTATAAAAATAGTCATTTAATTCATCATTTTACCTTATTTTAAATTGCATTTAGACTCCCTTTTTCTAAAAAAATATGTTACAAAAATCTTAGTCTACAACCAAGAACAAAAACTAAACACAACAAACACGTATTTTGGAAAATTTAATTGTAAAAACCCTAACCAATGACCCATTCTCCCATGGATGAATGGGTCCTTGTATAGATCTTTTAGATAATTTTCCAAGGGAATTTTTTTTTTTCATTTTTTTTGTTTTTCTCAGATCTGAGCATTGGTTTTGTGAAATAGTTTGTTTATAAGTTCAAGTTATTGCTTCTTTAGTTAGATCTTGCAACATTTTTAAAAAAATTTCTTGCACATTTTAGTTGAGGATAGTTTTATATCCTTGTACTTTTCCTTTTTTTTCAACATCATTCCAGAGATTAGATAGATTACTTTACATTTTACATTCATTAGAAAACGTTAAAAAAATCAAAAACATCAAACATAACAAGTACAAATTAATGAAACACTTGGAGAAAGCATAGTCATTTGATCATGTCAATTTTTGTTTTTAAGTTAACATATCCCTCAAGAAATTTCATAGTGATGACTTTGACATGTTAGATGAAGACCTTGAAGATTTCATCTCACAAGGTTCATCCACTAAGGCTTGTCATAAGAAACCAAAATAAAGAGACATAATGTAATCACACCCCAACTTATCCTTTACCCATCCTCTAATCTACCTCAAGTTCAAAAAAAAAGTTGTGCTTATCTTAGAGCCACCTAAAAATAAACCATTAAGTCCATGAGATATCTTGAATTTTACTAGGAAAATTTATAATAACAATGTTTCATGGAAATCAAGCTACAATACCATTTACCACACATATAATACAAGAAACAAAAGGCAAACACAACCCACTCCCATTTAATTACCATTGAATCAAACTATCATTCCTAGTGCTCCCCATTTTCCTTTATATAATAGAAAGGAGAATGATCTTGTTGAACAACTTAAAAATACTCCTGCAAAGATATCCTTATGGGACTTTATTCAAACCTCACCTAATTACCATAGTGCAATGTTGTAAAATGTATCCCTTTTTCACACTTAATTTGGGAATAAATATTAAAATTAACTATATGCCTTAGTTTAGTGTTGTAATATGTATTTTACATTTCCCATTAATTTTAGGGCCCTATTAATTAAAATGGACTTAATTGGGCCCTAATATTGTGTTGTACAATGTACCTCTTTACACTTTCACACTTATTTAGGGCTCCCTTAATTAATTGAGATTATTTTTCTTTAATTGCCCCCTTTAGTTCAAATCCAAGCCTAATTAATTATGTTTTCTAAAGAGGAAAACCTAACATTCATTAATGCCTAAACATAACACTTATCATTGATCAATGTGTGTCCTAGGTAAGTGACCTAGGACCCACTCGCCCATGGGTGAGTGGGTCCTCACTTAACCCTAGGACTTAAATTTAAATTATGTTTTTTGTGGTATTTTAACATGTTCAAATCCATATTCACGTGTCAAATTCTATTATTTTAATTGAAGGAAATTAATTTTACATACCTATAAATATAAGGTCATTTCACTATGTTTCACCTAGAAATTTTTTAAGTAAGCATTCCTATAAAAAGTTTATGAGATCAAGAGAATTATTAGACAATTTCAAGCTATTCAAAAGCAGATTTAGTGAATATTTATTACACCAATCAAGTTCCAATTATCATATCAAAGTCTTCATGCATCTTGAAAGTTGTTAGAGCTGATATGTTGATGTAGAGTTCATGATCCATTAAAGAATTCAAGGAATTTTTTCATATCAAGTTTCAAGATCAAGATCCAAATCTATTGAAGCCATTTCACGCAATTTTTAGAACTACATTCCAAGTTTCATTCAAGGGTTTGGTGAGTTGTGAACTAGAGTTGTTCATTCATCATTCCTTGCATGATATATTTTTTCATTTCAAGGTTTAATTACCCAAATTGGGTTTGACCAAGGAAAACCCCCATTCACCAAAAACAATAATTTTTCCCTCTCTTTGTGTGTTGAAATTTTTAGGTTGAAGAAAGTTTTAAGATCTCAAAATTTGCAAAATTTCAATGGTTTCAAAGTTGTCACCTTTGTTGTCATCTCACGAAAACCCAGATCATGATTTTATTTCCGATTGTCTGAAGTTATGAAAATAGAGAATATGGAAGCACAGACATAGGAGTAGAGAACTGAAAAAATGATTTTGAAGAAACCTACCCATGACCCATTCACCATAGGGTGAACGAGTCCTTAGCTTTTGAAAAAAGCATTTTGTCAAAGGTACAATTTTTTTTCCTTCTAGATCTACTAGAAAATGTGTAGGTTCCTTTAGTTTTATCCTTAATCTATTGAATCAAAGTTATAGATTGCATTTTAGAGTTGATTTTCCATTTTAATCTTTCTCAAAGTATTGTTTGGCCTAGACCCTCGTCCTTGCAAAAAGAGAGAAATTTGTAGATTCACACTTTGACTTGATTTACCTAATAGTTTATAGTCATTTCATTCTATGGATCTTATTTCCTAATGAAATTGGAGAAGTAGGACCCATTTTCCCTCTTTTTGATCCACTTTTCCATTTTGGGAAACCCCAGGAGCACCCTATTTTTCTATGTTTCACATAGTATGCATCAAACAACTCTGGAACAAGTTTTGGTTCCCATAGTACAAATCCAGCTGATGTAGTAGCCCTAATTCAAGGAATGAATTTGGTTAATATATAATTTTCTTGACCAAAGTGACCTACCCTCCTTTAAAGTACAAAAAAATGAAGCGTTCATGATAATAGCTATTAATAGGATTGGGATAAAGATAACCCTTGTTGACAATAGCTCAATCTTTAACATGTATAGGAGAATTATTCAATATGTATATTTATAAGTGAAAAAGGATTGAAAGTTGATTAAAGGAGAATTTTTTCAAAGTTGCATAGGTTGTCATCATTGTTGTCAAGCTACAAAAAGTCATAGATTTTATATTTGTCTTTTTGATAGTCAAACATAGAGAAATCAAAAGATTATATCTAGGATTAGTGTACTGAAAAATTTGATTGGACACTTGCACTAAAAACCATTCACCCTTGGGTGATTGAGTTCTTGATCAGAGCTCAAACCCACTTTTTACGGTAGTTACACACTATCAGGCCCTTCTTAGATCTGTCTATAAATTGTCATTTATGTTTATATTATCATAGAAATTTGCATTTCAAGTGTTAGGGACCATATAATTCATTTAGTAAATGCACTTTAAATAATTTCAAAACATTGCAAATCAGTCATTTCTGTTATAAGAAAACAAAGATCCAAGATCAAAAATAGGGTTGAATAACCTCAAAATTGAAAGTCAATCCTATCCTTTTATCATCTTATTTATTTCTAATGAAAGTAGGGAAAGGTGCATTTGAATTGTAGACCATTTCACCATTCTACTTTGATTGAATTAATTTCCCATTTTCCCTATATTTCAATATTTTTCACATTATCCAATCTCATTACCTTATTGGCTTGACATCTAATGTTGATGCAAAGAAATATTGATCATTGTAATATATTCCCTAGGTCTAGGATCTCTTTTTTAATATCATAAGTAGCTTTTTAATTCTTAAAAAATAAATTATCAGTGTAATACCCCTCTGTTTTGGTTCCTTTGATTGAACAATGTTTAGCTCTTTTATGTTGTATTTTCTATTAGTACCTTGACTATGGTACTCGACTGCTATTTGATCGCTATCTATAAAGCAACGTTAATGTTATATTTTGATGTGATGGTATTTTATTATGATGTTATCATTATGACATGTTTTGGATTAGCATTATGGATGTTTGAATCAATGATGTTTTATGCTTTGGATTATATTAGTATGTTAGATTTTTGAGTTAGTTATATTGTATTGGTGAAGGGGACGACATCACACCACTCGCTTGCAAGTGACCTGTGATTCTGTGATTTCCTCTTCATGGTGTGCCTTATTTATGACATATTTATGCATGTGGATATACTCCTTGTTCATAGGTTGACAGCTACAGGACATTGAATCCTCCTGGTTTCATAGGTTTGAGCATGTCCAATGCCCAATGGTATTCGATTGGGAGATAGTAGCTAGGTTTTATGTGCCAAGTCGTCACCCTAGTCACAATGTGTCGTTAGGTGTTAGTCGGTTTAAGTTGCTTTAATGTTGTTCATTTGGCCTTGATTTCAATTTAAAATTGCAAAATAGAAAAAGGTTAAAGTTTATGCTTTGGTGAGTTTAATTTTTGATTAACTTTATCTAGATTATGTTAGTAAGATAACTTATTTTATTATTAATTTAATTTAATTAATAAATAATTTAATCATGGATTAAATCTAATTTATTAGTTAATTAAATTTATGGTGTTGAAATAAGTTATGTTAGTTATGGGTATATTGTTGAAATTGAAAAATAAGAAAAAGGATTTAAATTTCAGTTTTAGAAAATTTTGAATTCAAAATTGAAAAAGAGGAAGATATTTGTTATTCTATTTTCAGAAATTTATGAGGGTTGGTGCATAGATATTTTTTGGGAATTTTCTTTGTTATTTGGAATTTTGAAATGAGTTTTCAACAAGTTTTGAGGAATTGAAAATAGAGGAGAGGAGGAAATTTTTACATTTTGTGAAAATTGGAGGAGCTGAAGTGGAATCAAGGTAGGAATCTGTGTACCATCTGGATCTCCTCATAAACTCAAAAAAAACACCGCGTTCTTTCAATTAGCTTTTTCATTTTGAAAGGATTTACAGTTTATTATGCTATTTGGAAATGTTTAAACTTGATTTGTGTTTGCAAGAAATACTCATGCTGAAAACTTGCTTCAAAATTGAAAACCTTTGTTTATATATGATCTTTCTCAAAAAAAATAAAAAAAAAGTGATGTTCTTGAATGAAAATGGTTATTTTTATGTTTGGTTTTCCCAACTGGTTCTGGAGAATTCCTGTTTGAAAATATATAATATATATACATATGCGCATACATATATATTGATACATATGCATATGAATATATATATATATATATGTATATTATGCATATCAATATATATTTTATTTTGGGGTTACTATAAAAAAAATGATGTTAAAATTCGACCCCTAGCCGAAATTGCAGATTTCTCTTATCCGCAGGGGTTTTCGTTGGAATGTTTTTTTTGTTAAAAAAACTAGAATATAATAAAAAAAAATTATTTGTGGGGGGGCTGGGGGCTCAACCCCACTGCACGCCCCCATGGGAGGCAAGTGGGGGGAGCCACGCCCAACGTGACCCCCATAGACCTCCTACAGCCTGCTCACCGTTGGTTCGCTAGTTGTTGACATAGTCATCGCCACCACTGCCGATGGTCAGTTGTGTTGTTCATAGCTCAACCGAAGATGGTGGCTGGCTGTGTACACAACCAACACCACCGATGGTGGTGTCCCTTCCAGTAGTGCTAACTGTGCTTTGCATAGTCAATGAAATCCTTATGCACACAATCCAATAAAATCTATGGCCAACCCTAAAACAAAAGCGAGTGGCCAGATACATGCATGCGGCCCAAAAAAAATGAGTGTTGACTTTGTTTAAGTATTAAAATTATTTAATAATTTTAGTACTATAATTTTATAATATTAAAATATATTTTATAATTTTAATATTATAATTTTATAATATTAAATATATTTAATGTTTCGGTATTATATTTTTAAAATATTGAAATATTAATATGTATATTTGCAATAGGAATTTATAATATAATATTTGAGATTATATTATATAGATTTAAAATGTTATTATTTTTTTCATATATTTTAGTTTTGGAATAAATTTATTATGCATAGGTAAATGTTGAATTTCAAGTAAGATTATTTAAATGTCAGTATAGAAATTTAAGGTATGGAGTTTTAGTCAAATTTTGAGTTGAATTGTACATGTATATTTGAAAGGTTAGGTATGGAATTTGCAAGAACGTGTTTAATATTGTAATTAATTGATGTTTTATTTTGCAAAGGAGATATAGTTATCTCAAAATGACATATTTGGAATTGAGGAAGTAAATGTTATTTTATTATTAATTAAGAGCAATTAGGGAATTAATATTGAGTTTTTAATTTCTCCCTTGTCTGAGAAAGACATATTTTAAATCGGTTTGTTTAATGCAATAAAATACTGAATTTTACTAAGGAAAATGGATTTAATATATCCAAAATTAGTTTATTCCCTCGTAATTGCCTTATGTGATTATTTCCTTGGTGTTCATGTTTTGGGAAATGGGTTAATTGTGTCTTTATTATGTAAGTCTTCCAGAGAACCCTAGAGGTTGGGGGTTGTCCTTTTGTGTGATGTTGACCATTTGTTTATTCCATTGGCTAGTGCATGAAGTTAGGTCAATTTTATTACCTGGTTTCCACAAATGGGGATATTTTGTACCTCCTTGGATTAGGAGTGGATTATGTGAGTTATACTTCCTTGTAAGGAGTGAATTTGTTGTCTTGTCACCTCTAGTGTTTCGAGAGGGTTTGAATTTATGTCGCCTCCTAAGAAAGTAGTGGTCGTGATATCTAGTTGTTTGCACTTTTTAACCCTTGGAGTTTGGATGGTATGTGTGTTGTCAAGTAGAAGAGTGGATTCCATTAGGGGCCAGAGCTCATAAGAGGTAAGATTGGGTAACCTTCAAAAGTAGTTTAAACAAGTGTTAACTAAAGCAATACTTAGAAGATTAGGAATAACTTCTCACTAATCAAGATAATTTCTAGCCTCACTCATTCACAAGTTCTTGTTTAGACTTGGGATGGGTGGGAAGGCCTGGAATGGCAAGGTCATCTATCTTGTCCTTACAAAAGGTATTTGATTCCGCATTAGTAAGTATGAGGGCCAAGGGATCAGTTGAGGCTACCATGTTAGCCGGAGCCTATGAAGATCCACATTGGGTAACTCATGACGAGCTTTGCGATGACACTCAAACTAGGACAATAGTTGGTATTTGGTTCTATGTGTGTGGTTCTCATAACATACTTGACCTGATTTATATCTGGAAGCAATGTGACCATGTTGAGTTGTACTTGTGTGGTCCATGTGTTTGGTTGTGTTAGTTGGTTTATTTATTTTTTAACCTATGTCTAGAGGTAGATGGCCTTTACTAGGATTCCTTGTTACTATCTCCTAGCACAGGGGGTGGGCCTTTTGGTTCCACTTGGTTGGGTGGCATGCACCTTGATTTGTTGGGCTTTCTTCATGTTCGTGTGGATGAGACTTCCAGTTGGAGAGCTTGTGGGATTCAATTTCAGACCTTGATTTATTTCATTTTAGTTGTTCTTATAATTTATTACCCCTCTATTGTTATCGAGGTGGAAGCTTGTAATCGTAATTATGTTCTTGGACTTACCTCATTCTGGGAATGAGATTTGTAATCGTATTGCTTAATTATGTATAAATTTAATTGAAAGTTTTCTCTTATGCTTTGATGTATTTATTTAATTTGGAACGTATGTGTTAATTTATTAAGTAAATAATTGACATGGTTTAGATTCATGCTTTTTTTTGAGGTTCTATATAACCTTTGTCTCATAACCTTAGAGATTGTTGGATTAGTTATTGAACTTGCTTATTAATTGTTCTTAAACAAAAAAAATAGTCCATTTAAGTATTTAATTGCAACTTCCTCTAGGGTTGCGTGGCGGGGCGTTACAATCAGAACTATAATATTATAAAAAAAATTGGTGTATCCATATTTAGGTAAAATCTCACTAACTCGATCAAGCACACATAGGAATCATGTGGAATAAATATTAGAGTAAATGATTTAATACATATTGTTTTGTTAACATCAAAGATTTGAAACACGTGTTTATATCTTTAGATATAATGGATAAATCTTTAAAAATTATTGTAATATGGATTGAGATCTATAAATTTTGGAATCAAATTTGTACAAGAATATATCAAATGTAAATTACTCATTCCATTAATGATATTTTAATCATTGATTTAAAACATAAAGAAAAAGATACATATGTATAATTTTTACCATTACAAATACAATAATAATTAATATAAATCATTTATAAATAACGTATATATTTTTTATTTTTATTTATTACTTAAGAATGTTATAAAATAATTATAACTAGTTATTATTGGTTATACCTTCTAGTCAATAATTTTTTTAACAATATCAATATTTATTCTTCTTAATGTAAACATGAAAATTTATTACTTATTTTTTTTCTAAAATATTTTATTTGAATTGTTATTAAAAAAAATGTTAGAGATATTGTTACAACCTAGACTAGTGTGAGATAGCAATGAGATAAATAATTCCCTTAAGTTGAATTTTTTTTTTGTTAAAAATAATAAAATGTAACTTGAGAAAAAAAAATGAAATAACTAAATTTTATGAAAAGGTAAGTATTTAAGGTCATAAAAAAATGAATTTAATATATATAATTTATTTATTCCAAAATTGTATATTTCAGCTAGATTTATCTAGTAACAGAAGCAAGGGAAAGAGCCTCTGAATCCAACCAAAGAGTAGAACAAGGCCTAGAGGCCACCAAAACAAAAAAAATTAGAAGGGGTCACAAAACTAACCAACAACTTACAAAGAGTCTAACACCTAACTACACAAAACAACATAAACCATATACCAACACAAAACAATAGTCCTAAAGAGAAAAAAAAAACTATAATTACAAAGGGCACACAATTCCATCAAGAGTAATGAGAAAAAATAAAAAGACACCAATAACCAGACCCAAATACTACTTCAAAAAGTAGATAAGGTTACATTGATTCTCGAGTTGTTCCATAGCCTCACAATACTACTCAAATCCAGACACACCGCCATCCATATTCTCCTCCCCATCTCGAGAGGCTTATTTCTTATGAAGACCATTTCATTATCTTAGTCACCCCACATATCATCCCAAATATGGTCTTACACATTATGCCCAATGTAATTACCATTAGCCAGTTGAAGGTCCTATACATCTTATCCAATTTTTGTTGAAGCTCAAGAATTTTTTAAGCATAAGGCTTAAGGAGTGCAACAATATCCTTATCAACTCCACTCTTATCCTTTGTATATTGAAAATTCAACCCTATCATGGATTTCCTAACCACCTCCTCAATTTTACATTAATATTTTGAAGCACTTACTCCTCATCATGTGAATCTTTGACCACCGGTTGATCATCACTAGTCATTTCTTCATCATGTTTGGTACTTGTAGAATCTTCTGAGGGATCTTATCCCAACACAACCGATAACTCCTTCCTACTCAAATTAATAGGATGGGAGTTTCCTCTTCTATATCATCCCCAAGCTCTTCAAACCAATATTTTTTCCCTTTGGAAAATTGGCTAGCAAGCATAGTCGATCACCTCTCACCCCTCCCACTGCTATAATCCTCCAAATTTTGTTTATCCTCATCATCTCTTATTTAAATTGTGACTCTCTTAGTGGTTTTGGGCTCAATAATTTTCACAAGATTTCCTTTTGGTGCCAAATTTTCTCGAGGGGTAACCACAAGTTTCTTTGCCTTTCAAATTTTGAGTAGAATGGTTACCCTTGGTAAGAAGGACCTTAATTGAAGACTATTTAAAAATGGATTAGCTAGTAGGGAATTATTGGTGGGAGGCCTCAATAAGGAGGGAACCACATCAAAGGAATTATCTAGAGAGGGGTCAAGGAGGGGTTAAGTGAGAAACATGGGAAATAATACTAGTAGGTATACCACTAGGAGGTCCCGATAGGGGGGTAATAGTAGCAACATAACTATAGAGGAATTGGATCAAACCTTGGTGGAGAGGGGGTGAGGAATTCTTAGAGTTATATTTCTTTAATCATAATAACAAAAATACAAGAATATTAATTCTTTCATTCCTATGAATATGACATAGAAATGGGAAATGGTACTTGTGGATAGTGGTGAAGCTCCCTTCCAGAGTGAAGTACTTCATTATGTGAACACTAACAACCCCAAATGGAGTGAATATGTGCTCTCTGTCATATCCATTCTAGTTTTTCACTAGTTTCTCATCACCTTCCAAGAATTTGTCCATAAATCTATGGAAATTTCAGACACCCTTGAACCACTATATTGCAGACTAGTCGCAACAATAATCAACGTGGGAGAAACTTCAACACTATACTACCAATCTGAAGTTTTTCCTTTCTACAAGAATTATTAAACTTAGAATTAAATTTGTCATTGTAGCTATACATCACCAAAAAGATGGTGTCATGCTAGAATCCTTAAATAACCTCCATATCTCGATGTTTTTTCATAAAGGAACACAAGATAACAACTTTGACCTTTTTCTGGGATCCCCCTAAACTAGAGGAAATATAGTTTTTCACCTTTTGGAAGATGGAACTTAGGACCTATTTCTCACTTTAGTTCATTAGTGATCCAAGATCCCTAGACCAAGTTACTCAAATGAGGGATGGACTAAGGGTTTGCATGAGTGATCAAATGAGGGTTCACCATTAAATGAAGCTTCCAAGGATAAATTCAAATTCTTATGCACAAAACCCTAGAAAGTCGAAAGTGTTAAATTAAATTGACAAAAAATATGAAAGAGGAAAGTACCTGAAAGAAGGGAGAGGTCTAAATGAGGTCTAACAACCCTAGAAATTGTTGATTTAAGGTGCACTGAAACTAATATACGACGCTTGGTGATTTAGTCTTGCTACATGAATCTAAGCAAAACCTAGAACCTTTTGGTGACTGCTTAGGATCTATAGAAAATAAACAAAAGGGGTGTACTAGGACTCATACACCCAGAGGGGTAATTTAGTCCCAGTACAAGGGTTTGAATTATATTTTTGTAGCCTCTAATTATCTTCTATAGCTTTTGTCTTATTTGATCTCCAAGTCCGAAAGTTTGAATTTTAGCCTATAGGTGAGTTTCTGTGAAAATGACAAATTCTTGAAAAACTTGACAACTCTTGTAACTTTGTATTCAAAGGATCTCCAAGCTCCAATTCACCTAGATCTATAATCACACATCAAGAGAGATTTTTTTTTTTTGTTAGGGAATAAGTCTTTTCTTTGGTCAAACCATGTTCTGGTAATTAAAACTTGAAATAAAATAGAAAAGCATGAATGAATGTTGAATGAAAAAAACAATTTTGCAACTCACCAAACCCTTGAAATCAAGGTTGCAGACTTATGTGAGATGGCTTCAACAAATGTGGATTTGGACTCTTGATTGAATGCTTGAACTTGATCTTGAATGCTTCCTTGAATTTTCAAACCTACATCACAAATGTTAGCTCACAAACACACATGATGCATGAAGACTTTGACATGATGCTTGAATCTTGAATGTAGCTCCAAGTTCTTGATGATTTACTCTTGAATTCTCTATTGATAAATTTTTTTTAATAATACTTGATGTCAAAAATTACTAGGATAATTGAAATTTGTTGGAGAAATTATGTGAAATAACCTTCTATTTATAGTTGTTTATGCAAAATTTATTGAAATTAAAACACTACAAGTTGATATCAGCTGTAGGATAATAAAATATGACCAAGAATTTCATTTGAAATAGGTCCTAGTTAAAGCAGGACTCGTACACTAGTTTGGGCATATGAGTCCCAGTGGCTTAAACTTGGGACATAATTTTTGAGAAGTGTATTATGTAATGTAACATTAAAATCAGGTCCCAAGACCTTGGTGGGACCCATATGCTTAGAGGGGTGTATAAGTCCTATATCACTAGATCCAAAACACATAACCTTAAACATTAAATTGTGACTTTCTATTTGTAAAGAGAAATGATTATCCTCAAAAAAATATATCTAATTAGGTTTTTGGATGTAAAAGAGGACCAAATAAGGCATACATAAACCTACTTCTAATAGGGATGTCCTAGAAAAGTGTCAAAAAATGTAAAGGGATGCATTTTTTTACACTAGATTTAGTCCCCACTTTAGTGAGATGATGACCTTATGTCAAACTCACACTAAAGTAGACAAATTCACATGAAGAGGGGCCCAAGTGTACCAATGCTAATGAAATAGGATGAAAGTGATCAAGAGGGATGATCAAGCCCCCAGGATCAAAATCCTATGGAAAACCAACATAGGCATACAATAACACACATGTGAATGATGTATGTAACAACAACAAGATACAAGCATACACTGCCAAAGAGATAAAGAATAAAAGGAAAAAGGGGTTGATCAACCCTCGACTTTATGTCCAACACAATGTGGATCAAGCCTTAGCTATTTTTATAAAAAGAATTTACAAGGGAAATGTGATGATAACTATTCAAACAAAAATGCATGCTCACATGGGCTAGTGGAATTTGGTATCCACTAGGTGATCCCCTAGTGAGACACATACACATGTGGTTAGCATGCGCTCACATAGACAAACAAGTGGCTATGGTATATTCTCACCTAAGGTTGGATCCCATATGTACTAACCATACCAAAGCTATAAATCTTGATAACTTTGATAAGATGCAACACAACATGAAAAATGGAATTTATGAGGCAATAAAAACTATGTATGCTAACACACATGAAAAAAAAGGATGGCTTCATAGGAAAGAAAAGTGTGTTATGCAAGTTGGCCATATAATGGTTATTGTAAATCTAGAATAGTGTATGGTACGTTCAAAGGGGTTTTTCTTAGTTCATGTAAGGTGTTAACTTAGGGAACATCATGCCTAATGTCCCAAGAGAGGACCAATCAAAGAATAGAAGATTCCTAACATAGGTAATGCACTCTCCTTGGCATTTCCACTAAGAGAAATATAAAATGCTAAGAGAGATCACACTC
This sequence comes from Sequoiadendron giganteum, assembly GCA_007115665.2. Classification (NCBI taxonomy): domain Eukaryota; kingdom Viridiplantae; phylum Streptophyta; class Pinopsida; order Cupressales; family Cupressaceae; genus Sequoiadendron; species Sequoiadendron giganteum. The sequence goes on from CM021108.1 coordinate 184,649,824, forward strand.
TTGAAGGAAATCACACCCAATATCACCACAAAGAGAAAGATGCATCACATGAAGTAATAAGACCACACAATAAAACATGAGTTGTAATTGAAATGAAAAAATAATAATGCCAATGTATTCCCCCACTTTAAAGAAATTTTCAAACACCATGCTATGAGAAATTACTTTAAAGTAGAAAATAATAAATGCTAACAATAAAGAGGACATGTGAGCTTATTTGAAAAGTCCTATGCCACACATATGTATTGAAATGAAGCTACATCATGAAAAAGGGGTTTCCCCCAAAGTGAAATTCTAAAATCACATAAGTAATCAATAGATTTGGGGTCATTATGTCTTTGCTAAAATATTTTTAGAGAGCTTATAAACATCATCATTCCCCAAATACTCATGGAACAAGAAGAATGATAGAAACAAAGTGAAAATCAAGAAAATATTTTGGATCAACATGGAAGATAAATATATGTCTTGACATTTTGCATGATCCCCAAAAGGAAAACACAAGACAATATAAAATATAAAAGATATATGACATATAGAAGAATGTAGATAAAAATATATAAAAATCACAAAGAGAGAGAGATTCATAAAAAAAATGGTATGGGAGATCACATTTCGAACATGCAATCAGACACATAAAATGAAAAATAAACAAAGACAAGACTAGTAAGGCACATGCAATTCAACATATTATTAGGATGCCCATATCCCAATCTTGTTCATCGTATACGAAAGGCAGACAACTAGCCAAAGTGACATAAAAAACATACCAAAGCATACATCCATGATGAAATACAATGCAATGGCCTAGAATGAAATGTGGAAATGCAATTCTCATATTCTAAACAAGGTAAATTCAATGACCTAGAATGAAATTTTGTGAATGTAAATTTAAAATTAACAAATGCACTAAGTGAACTCAATTAAACTAGGTCTAATTAAATGAATTAAATGAAAAGTTAGAAAAAGGAAATAGGGATCTGACAACAGAAAATAGAAGCAAACAAATAAAGTTTTTAATGTTGAAAAATAAATATTCAAACATAACTCAGGAATAAATCACCTAGATGGGAAAATGAGTCCTAGTTAGGGTTTATGAAAACTTTAAATAGTGAAAATCAAATAATAAAATTCCCAAAAATCTAGAAAAAACAACCTATACATGGACTAAATCACCCAAGTGGGTAAATGAGTCCCAAATTAGGGTTTTTAAACCAAATTTAGTAAATTCTAAGTTTATTTTAAGGTTTCTAGGTTGTATGTTCAAATGACTGTTTGGAAGTATAATTTTTCAAATAAAATTAAATGATGCACAAGATGCAAAAAGGCAACCAAGATGCACTTTTCATTAATACAAGGTTTAGGAGTTCTAGATGAAATTAAACTAATGAAAATCTAATGAAAAGTTAACCTAGATCTAGGACTAAAATTTTCTCCAAATTAAAAATTCAAGGGTGCAAAGGTTAGGTTCACCAAAATGTACCAAAGGAAATACGGGGTTTCACCTTTTGGGATATGGAACTTAGGAACTATTTCACTCTTTAGTTAATTACGGATCCAAGATCCCTCAACCAAGTGAATCAATTGAGGGATGTCCTATTGGTTTTCTTGTGTGATTAAATGGGGGTTCACCATTAAATAAAAATCTTCAATGGAGAAATGTAAACTCTTATGCACAAAACCCTAAAAAAATAAAAGCACTAAATAAAATAGACAAATAGTATGAAACATAAAAGTACCTAAAAGAAAGAAGAGGTCTAAATGAGCATTGAAAAACCTATAAATTATTTTTTTAAGGTGCAATAGGATTGATACACCAAGTTGGTTGATTTAGTCCTACTAAAGTAATATTGGCAGAATTTGGGATCTTCTAGTGACTGTTTAGGATGTATAAAAAACTGATAAAAGGTGTATACGAGGACTCATACACCTAGAGGGGTGGTTTAGTCCCAGTAATAGGGTTTTAATGAAATGTTTCTAGCCTCTAATGATCTTCTATATCTTTCTTCTTGTCCTATCTCCAAATATTAAAGTTTTAATTCTGGCCTATATGTGAGTTTCCTTTAAGATAGCAACTTCTTGACAAATTTAGAAAATTTAATAACTTTGTCCTAAAATTATCTTCAAGAACCAATTCACCTAGATCTAAAATCACACATTAGGAGAGAAAAATGATGTTTTGTTAGGGAATAGGGGTTTTCCTTGGTCAAACCTATTTTAGGTAATTAATCCTTGAAATGAAATAGAAAAGCATGCAGGAATTATGAATGAAAAAATATAATGTTGCAACTCACCAAACCCTTTAAATGAAGGTTGAAAACTTGTGTGAGATGGCTTCAATGGATATGGATCTTGAATATTTATTGAATTCTTGAACTCGGTCTTGAATGCTTGATTGAATCATGAAACCTACATCAAAAATGTTTGCTTAGATACACACATGATGCATGAAGTCTTTGAAATGTTTCTTGAATCTTGAATCTAGATCCAAAATATTGATGATTTATTCTTGAATTCTCTCTTGATCGCACATTTTTTATAATACTTGATCTTAAAAAAATTTAGGATACTTTAAATTGCTAGGAGAAATTATGTGAAATAACCTTGTTTTTATACTTTTTTATGCCAAATTTCTTGAAATTACAACACTGCAAGCCGAAATCATATCTAGGATAGTAAAATACCAACAATAATTTGATTTAATATAGGTCTTGGTTAAAGAAAGACTGATATGCCAGGTTGGGCACATGAGTACCGTTAGCTTAAAGCCATGACACATCTTTCAATAAGTGTCTTATTTAGTGTAACATTTTAAATTAGGTCCCGAGACCTAGGTGGGACCCATATGTCTAGAGGGGTGTATGAGTCCTAGATCACTAAATATAGAACACATAACCTTAAGTATCAAATTATGATTTTCTATTTGTAAAGTGTCAGGATTATCCTTAGAAAAAATACATATAATTAGGCTTGTGGATATGAAAGAGGACCAAATAAGGCATAAATGAACATAATATTAATAGGGAGGACCAAAAAGAGTGTTAAAATTCAAAGGGATACAATTTTATACACTACATTTATCCCCCACTTCAATGAGAGGATGACCTTGCATCAAACTCACACTAAAGTAGACAAATTTGCATCAAGAGGGGTCCAAGCGTACCAATGCTAATGAAATAGGATGACAATGATCAAGAGGGATGATAAAGATTCCAAGATCAAGATCCTATGGAAAACCATCATAGGCACAAAGGAACATACATGTGAATGATGTAAGAATCAACAACAAGATACAAGCATAAAATGCCAAAGACATAAAGAGTAAAAAGAAAAAGGGGTTGATCAAGCCTTGATTGTTTGTCCAACATGATGTGGATCAAGCCTTAGTTGTTTATCCAAAAAACATTTACAATTTTAACACAATGTCCACTATGCAAAAAAAAAACGCTCACATGGGCTAGTGGAATCCCATATCCACTATGTGAGCCCCTAGTTAGACACATACACATGTGGCTAATATGTGCCCACACAAATAGGCAAGTGGCTATGGGAAAATAATACCTAAGTCTGGATCCCATAAATACTAACCATACCAAAACTATACCTCTTATTAAATTCGATAAACCACCAAATAACATAAACAACATAATTTATGAGGCAAGCAAAAATTTGTATGCTGACACTCATGAAAAAATAGGATGGCTCTACAAGTAGGAAAAGTGTGGTATGCAAGGTGGTCATATAAAGGTTATTATAAATGAAAAATAGTGTAAGGTACAATAAATATGGTTTTTCTGAGTTCATGTAAGGTCTTAACTAAGGGAACATCATGCCTAATGTCTCTAAGAGAGGACCAATCAAGGAATAGAAGATTCATAACTTAGGGAATGCACTCTACTTGGAATTTCCACTAAGAGGAATATAATATACTAAGAGAGATCACGCTCTTGAAGGACATCACACCCAATGCCACCAAAAAGAGAAATATGTATTTCATGAAGTAAGAATACCACGTAATGAAACATTAGCTATAATGGAAATGCAAAAGAAAAATGTCAATGTATATCCCTAGTTTAAAACAATTGCTAAACACCATGTTATGAGAAATTACTTTAAAATAGAAAATAATAAATGCTAACAATAAAGAGGGAATGCAATCTAGTTTGGAGATCCATATCCCACACATATATTTCCAAATGAAGTCATGTCATGAAAAAGGGGTTGCCCCAAAATAAAATTCCAAAATCACATAAGGAATCCATGTATTCGGGGCTAGTATGTCTTTGCTACAATATTTTTAGAGAGCTTGAAAATGTCATAGTTCCCCATATACTCATGGAATGGGAATAATGATAGGAAGAGAGTAGAAATAAAGAAAATATTTTTGTTCAGCATGGAAGAGACCTAAATGTATGGATCCTTTGCTTCATCCCCAAAAGGAAAACACCAGACAAAAGAAAATATAAAAGATTTACGACATATAGAAGAATGCCACAAAGAGAGAGATACATAAAATAGAATGGTACATGAGATCAAATTATGCACATAACATGAAAAAGAAACAAAGAAACGACTAGTAAGGCACATGCAATTCAACCTATTAGCAAGTCGTCTACATCCCAATCTTGTTCACCATATAAAAAAGGCATACAACTAGCCAAAGGGACATCCAAAACTTACCAAAGCATATATCCATGATGGAATATAATGCAATGACCTAGAATGAAATGTGGAAATGCCATTTTTAGATTCTAAACAAGGTAATTTTCTAATTACACTATGCAAAAAAATTAGAATGAAATGTTGTAAATGCAATTTTGAAATTAAGAAATGTAGTGAATAAACCCAATTAAAGTAGGTCTAATGAAATGAATAAAATATAAAATTAGCAAACTGAATATTGGTTTGATAGTAGCAAACAAAAGCACAAAAATGAAATTTTTAATGTTTTAAAATATAGATTCAAACTTGACTCGAGACTAAATTGCCCAGGAAGGAAAATGAGGTCTTAGTTAGGGTTTCTAGAAGATTCAAATAGTGAAAATTAGATAGCACAAAATTCCCAAAAATCTATAAATTACAATGTGTATAGCAACTAAATTTCCCAAGTGGGTGAATGAGTCCCATATTAGAGATTTTCAACCAAATTCAGCAAATTCAGAGTTGATTTTAAGGTTTTTGTATGCTCAAATGACTATTTGCAAGTATAGTTTTCCAATCAAATTCAATAACGCAAGATTCAAAAATGCAGCGTATATGCACTTTTCACTAATGCAAGATTTAGGAGTCCTAGATGCAATTAAACTAATGAAAATGTAATGTAAATTTAACCTAGATATAGGAATAAAATGCTCTCCAAATAATAAATTCAAGGGTCCAAAGGTTGGGTTTTCCAAAATGAACCAAAGGAAATAGGGGGTTCCATATTTTGGGAGATGGAACTTAAGACCTATTTCACACTTTATTTCATCAGGAAGCCAATATCCCTCAACTAAGTGAGTCAATTAAGGGATGGTCTAAGGGTTTCCTTGTGTGATTAAATGGGGGTTCACCATTAAATGAATATTTAAAGGAGAAATAAAAACTCTTATGCACAAAACCCTAGAATCTTGAAAGAATTAAATAAAATTGACAAACAATATGAAAATAAAAAGTACCTAGAAGAATGAAGAGGTATAATTGAGGTCTAAAAACCCTATAATTTCTTTTTCAAGGTGCACTAAGACTAATACACCAAGCTGGGTGATTTAGTCCTACTACATGAATCTTGGTAGAATTTGGGATCTTCTGGTGACTATTCACGATCTACAAAAAACTAATAAAATTGGTATAGTGGGACTCATATGCCTATTGAAGTGATTTAATCCTTGTACTATGGTTTGATTAATATTTCTATAGCCTCTAATGATCTTCTGTCGATTTTTTCTTATCTCATCTTCAAGTTCAAAATTATGAATTCTAGATTTTACGTGAGTTTGCATGAAGATGCCAACTTCTTGACAACTTTTGGAACTTTTTCTTCAAAGGATCTTCAAGCTCCAATTTACCTAGATCTGCAATCACACATCAAGAGAGAAAAATGTTGTTTAGTCAGGGAATAGAGGTTTCCTTTGGTCAAACCTCCTTTTGGTAATTAAACCTTGAAATGAAATAGAAAAACATCAAGGAATGATGCATGAAAAAATGCAATGTTTTATCTCACCAAACCCTTGAAATGGCAGTTGCAAACTTGTTGATATGGATTCAATGGATGTGGATCTTCACTCTTGATTGAATTCTTTTTTGAATGATGAAACCTACATAAAAAATGTTAGCTCACAAACACACATGATCCATGAAGACTTTAACATGATGCTTGAATCTTGAATGTAGCTCCAAATTCTTAGATGGTTTTCTATTGAATTCTCTCTTGATCATAAATTCTCTATAATACTTGATCTCAAAAATTTCTAGGATACTTGAAATTTCTAAGAGAAATTGTGTGCAATGACCTTGTATTTATACTCGTTTATGCCAAATTTCTTGAAATTACAACACTTTAAGCCAACATCAAATCTAGGATAATAAAATACCACCAAGAATTTGATTTAAAATTGGTCCTAGTTAAAGCAAGACTCGTATGCCAGGTTGGGCATATGATTCCAAGTGGCTTAAACTGAGGACACAAATTTTGAGAAGTTTCTTGTTTAATATAACATTTAAAATCAAGTCCCAAGACCTAGGTGGGATACATATACTTAGAGTGGTGTATGAGTCCTAGATCACTATATTTGGAAAACATAACATCAAACATTAAATGATGATTTTCTATTTGTTAAGTGTCAAGATTATCCTAAACAAATTGTATATAATTAGGTTTGTGGATTAAAATAGGACCAAATAAGGCATAAATTAACCTAATTTTAATATGGAGGGCCTGAAAAAGTGTGAAAATTTAAAGGGATACATTTTTCTACACTACATTTAGCCCCCACTTGAGTGAAAGTATGGCCTTGCATCAAACTCACACTAAAGTAGACAAATTCACAACAAGAGGGGTCTAAGTGTACCAATGCAAATTAAATAGGATGACAATGATCAAGAGGGATGATCAATCCCCCAAGATTGAGATCCTATGGTAAACCAATGTAGCCACAAAATAACACACATGTGAATTATGTACGCAACAAAAATAAGATACAAGCATAGATTTCCATAGACATAAGGAACAAAAGAAAAATTGGTTGATCAAGCCTCAACTATTTGTCCAAAACAATTTGGATCAAGCATTTGCTATTTTTCCACAAAGAATTTACAAATGGAACACAATTTCGAGTATGCAAACAAAAATGCACGCTCACATGAGCTAGTGGAATCTGGTATCCACTAGATGAGCTCCTAGTGACACATATATGCACATGGCCAATATGTGCCCATACAAAATAGAAAGTGGCTATGGTAAAGTCATGCGTAAGGTTGGCTTGCATATGTACTAACCATACCAAAGCTATACCTATTGATAAATTTGATAATACAACACACACCATGAACAATGGAATTTATGAGGCAAGAAAAACTTCATATGCTAACAATCATGAAGAAACAAGATGGCTCCACAAGCAAGAAAAGTATGTTATGCAAGGTGGCCATATAACGGTTATTATAAATGAAAAATATTTTAAGGTACGTTCAAAGGGATTTTTCTTAGTTCATGTAAGGTATTAAATTAGCAAACATTGTGCCTAATGTCTCCAAGAGAGGACCAATCAAAGAATAGAATATTCGCTACTTAGGGAATGCACATTGCTTGGCATTTCCACTAACAGGAATATAATATGCTAAGAGAGATCATGCTATTCAAAGACATCACACCAAATGTCACCAAAAAGAGAAAGATGTGTCACATGAAGTAATAAGATCACACAATGAAACATGAGTTTTAATTGAAATGCAAAAGAATAATGCCAATGTATGCCCCCAATTTAAAGAAATTGCTCAACACCATGTTGTTAGCAATTACTTCAAAGTAGAAAATAATAGATGCTAACAATAAACATGAAATGGGAACTTATTTGAAAATCCATATGCCACAAATACTTTTCCAAATGAAGGTACTTCATGAAAAAAGGGTTTCTACCAAAATGAAATCCCAAAATCACATAACAAATCCAGACTTTCGAGGTCGGTATGTCTTTGCTACATTGTTTTTAAAGAGCTCAAAAAACTCATCATTCCCAAATACTCATGGAATGGTAAGAACTATAGAAATAGAGAAAAAATAATGAAAATATTTTGGTTCAACATAGAAGATACCTAAATGTCTTGATGCTTTGCATCATCCCAAAAAAGAAAACACTAGAAAAAATAAAATATAAAAGATTTATGATATGTAGAATAATGTATATACAAATAGAGGAATGGAGAGAGAGATACATCAAATAGAACGGTACGAGAGATAACATTATGCACATGAAATCACACACATAACATGAAAAAGAAACAAAGAAAAGACTGGTAAGGCACCTACGAGTCAACCTATTATCAGGTCGTACACATCCCAATCTTATTCATCGTATATGGGAGGCATACAACTAGCCAAAGGGACATCCAATACTTACCAAATAATATATCAATGATGAAATGCAATGCAATAACCTAGAATGAAATGTGGAAATGCACTTTTTAGATTCTAAACAAGGTAATTTTGTGATTACACTATCCAAAAATTTGAAAATGAAATCTTGGTAATGCAAATTTTAAATTAATAAATACACTAAATGAACCTAATTAAAGTAGGTCTAACGAAATGAATGAAATAGGGATCTGAAAACAACAAACAAAAGCAAAAAAATGATTTTTTTAATGCTATTAAATATAGATTCATAAGTGACTTAGGACTAAATCACCTAGGTGGGAAAATGAGTCCTAGTTAGGGTTTTAGAAAGGTTCAAATAGTGAAAATTAAACAACATAGAATAGCTAGAAATATGGGAAAAGAACCTATATAGGGACTAAATCGCCCAAGTGGGTGAATGAGTCTTAGATTAGGGATTTAAATCCAAATTCAATTTTTTTTGAGTTTAATTTAATGTTTCTAGGTTGTGTGCTCAAAAAACTATTTGTAAGTACAATTTTGCAATGAATTTGAATGATCCAAGATGCAAAAAGGCAACCTATATGCAGTTTTAACTAATGCAAGATTTAGGAGTCTGAGACGTAATTACACTAATGAAAATATAATGCAAATTTAGCCTAGATTCAGGTCTATAATGATATCCAAATAAAATATTCAAAGGTCCAAAGGTCCGCTTCACCAAAATGAACCAAAGGAAATAGGGTGTTCCACCATTTGGGAAATGGAACTTATGACCTATTTCAAACTTTATTTCTTGAGGGACCTAACATCCCTCAACCAAGTGACTCAATTCTGGGATGGACTAAGGATTTCCTTGTGTGATTAAGTGGTGGTTCACCATTAAATTAAGCTTCAAAGGATAAATGCAAAATATTATGCACAAAACCCTAGAAACTTTAAATCGTTAAATCAAATTGGCAAACAATATGATATAGAAACATATCTAGAAGAAAGGAGAGGTCTAAATGAGGCCTGAAAACCATGTAATTTGTTATTTTAACGTGCATTGTCACTAATACACCAAGGTGGCTGATTCAGTCTTTCTACAGGAATGTGGGTAGAATTTGGAATCTTTTGGTCATTGTTCAGGATCTATAGAAAAATGATAAAAGGAGAATACTCTGACTCACAATCCGAGAGGGGTGATTTTGTATCAGTAATAGGTTTTGAATTATATTTTTTTAGTTGTTAATTCTATTTTGTAGCTTTTGTCTTGTTCGATATCCAAGTTTGAAAGCCTAAATTTTGACCTATAGGTGAGTTTCCATGAAGATGGCAACTTCTTGACAAATTTGAAAACTTTTGCAACTTTGTCTTCAAAGGATCTTCAAGCTCCAATTCACCTAGATCAGCAATCACACATCAAGAGATAATATTTTTTTTTGAACTAGGGAATAAGGGTTTTCCTTGTTCAAACCTCATTTTGGTAATTAAACCTTGAAAAGCAATAGAAAAGAACTAAGAAATGATGAATGAACAAATGCAATGTTCCAACTCACCAAAACCTTGAAATGAAGGTTAAAATCTTGTGTTGAAAATCGATTCAATGGATGTGGATATTGACTCTTGATTGAATCCTTGAACTTGATCTTGAATGCTTTTTTGAATCATGAAACCTACATCATAAATGTTAGCTCACGAACACACATGATGCATGAATCCTTTGACATGATGCTTAAATGTTGAATGTAGCTCCAAATGCTTGATGATATTCTCTTCAATTCTCTCTTGATAATAAAGTTTCTATAATACTTAATCTCAAAAATTTCTAGCATACTTAAAATTGCTAGAAGAAATTATGTGAAATAACCTTGTATTTGAAACGAGGAAAATGATGACTTCCCTCTAGGGCTTCTAGGGTTTTAGACCTAAAAGGAGAGATGCCAATTTTATTCTTGGATGTTTCACTCAAGAACAAACCCTTGAGATTTCAATGCAAAGGAGATTGAAATATAGCAAACGGAATGTTCTAATGGGATTGAATTCTAAGAAATGAGGGGTTCACTACCCAGTGTAAACTTCAAAAAGAAAATGTTTGAAAACATAGTGTAGTACGCAAGATGACCTAAAAAAAGCCCTAGAAATGCAACAAGGACATGATAGGATTTAATCAATGTATGAACAGTGTGCACCTGGAAACCTCTAAGGGACTAGAAACAACTTTGAAATTCTAGAAACATTGAATTTTTGACCAACTAGGACTTGTTTTCCAACCTAGGTGAATCAATCCCACATTCAAATTTCTGTGCAAGAGCCTATTTTGATAAAAAATGGTATTAGAATCTACAAGTGGATATAAAAAACAAAAATAGTGGGACTCATTGTCCACTCTTGGTGAATCAATCCCATTCATTTTTTTTGAGATTTGAGAACTTTGATTTCCAGTTAATCACCTGCCCTTCCCTGCTAGCTTAAGTTCCTAATCCGAACCTGTCAGAAACACCTACAAAAAAGAATTTGTGTAATACCCCTCCATTTTGTCTATTGCTCAAGTTGCTTTATGTTATGTTTGGTTGTAGTTACTTTGATACTAGATACATTTTGTTATGATGTTTGATCGCTACTATTGAGCGACAACTATTATTGTGGGATGTAGTTATCTGATTTTGGTTCACATGTATTATGGATTAATGATGTTGTAGAGTTAGCATGAGATGTTATTATGAGATTACTAGATTATGATGGAAGTGTCAGTTTTGATGAGTGTATGGGTGAAGAGGACGAGTTCACATCACTCGTTTGCGAGCGCCCTGTGAATCCGTAATTCCTTCTTCATGGTGTGTATTATATGCTGGATATATTGTATGATGTTGTTTACTTGGTTGCAGGATTGCAGGTACATGACATCGACTCCACCTGGTTTCACAGGTTTGAGTGTGTCGATCCAATGGTTAAGTTGAACGGGAGATAGTAGCTAGGTAACATGTGTCAAGTTTACACCCTAGCCTTAGTATGTCGTTAGTTGTGTGTGTCAAGTCATTGTCTGTCTTGCTTTGATGTTATTTAATTCTAAAGAATTCTTGATTTGGAAATACATATTTAGAATAATTGCATTTAAATCATGTTGATGATTATTTGATTTAAATAATGCAATGTGGATAAAAGTTTATATTTAAATTATTTATTTAATTAAATTTAATCCAAGGGGGTTGAGTTTAGTTATTAAATAATTAAATTAATTAATTAAACATGATGCAAGAGAATGAAAGGAAATAAAAGAATTAGAATTAATTTTGGAATTTAATTCCAATGTGTGGGAATTAAATTAGAAATTGTAATTAAATATTTATTTGGGAAATTGGTTGCAACTTTGGAAATTAATTTATTATTTCAAATTTCATTTTAAATTGAAAGTGGGTTTTCGAAAAGTGAAATTGAAATTGAAATTGAAATTTGAAATTGAAAGTGAAATTGAAATTGAAAATTGAAATATCTAATTTGCATGTAATGTGAATTAGGGTTGTAAATATTGAAATTGAAATATCTAATTTGCATGTAATGTGTATTAGGGTTGTATTAGGTATTTTTGATTTATAAAGTATACATGTTTTAATTTTAGGGGAGAAAGTTTTTAGAAAAATACATTTTTACAACAGGGAAGAAATTTTGGAAAATTTGCACAAGGGTTTGAAGAAAGTTTGATTGTAGAATTGATTGAAGGAAAGATTGTTTGCATTTGTTGGATTTTGGATTGGATTCATTGAAGGATTGAAAAAATTTAGGAAATCTTTGGAGGAGGCTTGCATCAGAAATTCATCTCTTCCTATAGCTTCTTGTTCCAGGTTTTCCTCTTTGTATTTTATTGTTCTTGATTGTTTTTTTTTTAATAGTAGTGATTAAAGATTTGTTTGTTAAATCTGTTTTAGAAAACAAATTTGATATTAGAAGAAAAGAATTAAACAAATTTAGAGCCTTTGCTTGTGAAAATTCTTGAGTGAAAATTGTAAAAACCTTAGTTGAATTTAAATTATTTGGGGAAATAGATTTTGTTGTTATTGAAATCAAACATAGAGATTGAACAATGCATTTAGAATGTTTTTAGAAAATGAAACCTTCTGTTTATTATTAAAAAAATGGATTTTAAACTTTGCAGTATAGTTATATTTTTCATGGTAAAATGGTCTGGTTGCGTCACCTATAACTTCACTTTCACAAACTAGGTTTTCAAGAAATTTAAGTGGTTTTTGCATTTTGAAATTTTCTTATCCTTGTCCAAAAATCGCAAATACCCATATCGTAGTTTTTGAGTTATACCTGAAACATGAGACTGTTGTTAAGTTATTTTCCCATGGCTGTTCTGAAAATAAAATAATAATAAATTGTTATTTATAAATATTAATATTTTAGATATTGTTATTATAATATTAAAATATTATTTAATAATACTAAAGTATTATATTTATTTTTATTATTTTAAATAAAATATGTATATTAGATTAGTAGAATTCAAATTATAAACGTATGGAGGAATTATTGTTTATTTTAAAATGGCATGTTAAAGTTTAATTAAAGGAGTTAAATATTTGATTTAAAGAATGCATAATTTAAAATTTAATTGTGGAATTTAAATTCATGTGTAAAAGGTCCAATTATTAATTTGATTTAATTGGGAAAATATATATATGATATTGGGTTATAGTCCAAATATTGATCTTATTTTAACACAATAAGTTATGGAAGAGACCAAATATTAATTTGATTAATTTTATAATGATTTAATTTGCAAGGGCAATTGGTTATTTAATTTAAAGTGAAATGTTTTGAGTTATAGTTGAAAATACTTATTTTGTTAAGAGCAATTAGATAATTAAATAGTAGTGTAATTTCTCCCCTATCTGAAAAAGATGAATTCTTAATTCAATTTTATCGATATAATGAATTTCGTAATGAATTGAGATATGGATTTAGTATATCCAAAAGTAGTATCTTCCTCATGATTATGTTAAAAGATTTAATTCTCTGTAATCAGTAAAGGGAAGTAAGTTTAATTGTTTTAGATTTCCAATAATGAAAAGGGAAATAGGGGTTATGATTATTTTAGATGATCTAGTTATCGTGTCTTTGACTTTGTCAACACTACCTACTGAATGAGTATGGATTTAGGAAATCCATATATTAGATTTGATTGATGATTTGAATGCTTTTGTTGCTATGTTGTCAACTTGCATTGTTGGTTTTGGGATTTAATGTTAGTCCTAAATTATAAGTCTTCCAGAAGAACTTAGAGGATAAGGGTTGTTGAATCTTTATGCCATCCAGTTATTTTCCCTTTGGTAGGGCATGGCATCTTTTTAGTTTTAGCCGATTTTCACGAACGGGGATGTTTGCACCTCCTTGGTTTAGGAGCGGATTATGGGATCCGTGTCTCCTTGTATGGAGTGACCTTGTTACGTGGTTTCATCTTATTGCCTCCTATGAAAGGAGTGGACTATGTGTTTGTTGCCTCCAAGATGTTTGGAGTGAGTTCTATTATTTGTATCCTCCTTGTGTTGGAGTGGATTATGATGCCTAGTTGGTATGCACTTGCCGTTCCCTTGGTGGATTGTTTGGGTGTGTGTTGTCGAATAGAAGAGTGGCTTCTATCAGGCACCAGAGCCCAAAGAGGTAAACTGGATAGCCTTCAGGAGTGATTTAAACAAGTGATAATTAAAATAATGTACTTAGAAGATTAGGGCTAACTTCTCACTAATCAAGATAATTTAATCCTCACTCATAGACACAAGGGCTCATTTAGACTTGGGATGAGTGAGAAGGCCTAGAATGGCAAGATCAACTATCTTGTCCGTACGAGAGATAGTTGATTCTACATGAGTGAGTATGAGTGTCAGGATTCGGTTGAGGCCACTAACAAACCTTGCGATGACACTCTATCTAGGACAACTATTGTTAATTGTTTATATGTATGGTTCTGTGAACATACTTGATCTACTTTATGTCTAGAAGCAATGTGACCTATGTCAGTGATGTTGGAGTTGTACTTGATTTGTACTTGTATTGTACTTGAGTTGTACTTGATTTGTACTTGTATGGTGAACGAGTTGTACTTGTTAATTCATTTGGTTGGTTATGTCAGTTTGAGTCAGTATGAGTCTGCCTTTGGTTAGAGGTAGTAGATCTTTGTCCATGTTACTTTGTTACTATCTCCTAGCATGGGGGGTGGGCCTTTGGGTACCACATTGGTAGGGTGGAACATGCACCAAAACCGTTGGGTCCCCATCTATCTTCAGTACTTGGTGGCGAGACATCCAGATGGACAGCTCGTGGTTCTTGTTGTAATTACTTGCATTGTAATATTTTAACTTGTATAAGTTATTTTATCCCTCTTATGTTTATGAGGTGGAAGTTTGTAATTGTAACCTTGAGTACTATTGTCTCATTCTGGGAATGAGTGATGTAACTATTGGAATAAGATAATGATTATGAGATTGTATCTTGGTTGATTATCTTATTATGTTATGTGGTATTCTTATAATGTATAATGTTATATCATAAAGTTTATAATGCTACGGTTATATGTAATATGTATGTGTGGGTTGATGTAATCCTAACCTTGTAGCCTTAGAGGTTGTTGTTAACTAGTAAGTGAATGTGTATGTTAAATGCACTTTATAAAAAAAAAATTGGTTCGCTTAAGATGTTAATTGCAACTTCCTTTAGGGTTACTTGGCGGGGCATTACAATTTGACTCTATTTGTTAATGGGGGGATTTCCTCAGTCAAAACCATATTTTGGTAATTAAACCTTCATAAAGATAATGAAATGTGCATGAAACACTAGCCTCGAGTGTGTTAAAGAATAAGAAATCTGAAACACGATGCAATCCTCTTTTAACATGAAAGAATATGATGCAAGAATGGAAATGAAGAGATGCATGATTCACTTGTGTTGATCTTCAATCATCCCAAATGAATCCCAATTATGCTTGTACCATCCTTAGGTTGAATTTAGAGTGATAATGGAGGATGGAATCACTTAGGAAACAAGTCTTTAGGATTGCTTGATGGCTAGTTGCATCTCTCCAGCCTACAATCCAGCCTACAATCCATCATGATTCACCATAGGCATCCATGATCAACCCTTGAAAATTCAATATCTTGATTAAAAGTGAGCTTGAAGTCTTGCAAAAACCATTTAATATTTCTCCAAAGATTCAACCTTGTTTTCTCTTTAAAATTGAATGGAGTTGTGAGAACTTTCTTGGAGATTCATGATGCTTGATAGTTGAAAATACTTGCTCAAACTGCTTAAATATTGATAAAAATGACTTAGAAGCTTGATTTTATAGGCATCAACAACTAATTTACCATTATTTAGATCTCAAAGACCAACATTCATCAAAAACTTGAATTAAATTGATGAATTCCCACTCAACTTTGCAAAAGGCTCCAAATGGGACTCATTTGCCACCCTTGGCGAATGGTTCCAACCTAAGGGGAATCATTCACCCAAGGTGGTGAATGAGTGCCACCTTAATTTTTTGAGGTGGGATTTTATATTTTTTAGCATTTTGATAGATTTTTTATGATCTTTGAGTGAAATGGGCCTCGTAACTCAAAACTATTGGGTCCTAGGGGCCTATTAATGATGATTTTGAAGGGTAACTAATGCAAGGGTTCCAAAATAGGTCCAAATTAAGTGTGAAATCATCTCTTTATTCAAGAGTGCATAATTTTCTATGCTACATTTATCACCCACTTTAGCACCCATATGACTTTACATGCATATATAAAGTAAAGGAGTCCAATGATGACCTATGTTTCATAAAAGGATGCACATATGAGTTTGATAATGACATAGGAGAATGAAGGCCCCATTGTTGTTATCTACAAAACCATAATTTTAGGAACCACATCTTGCAACACGAATTCATTAGTTGTCCAAAAACTATCATCTTAGAAAACCTCTATCTATAAATCACATCCAAGGGTAGATGTATGCCCCCTTGATTTTTCTTTCTTTGTCAAGGTGGAATCATGGTACCACTCTAGCCATGTCAAATACAGTAAGTCATATCATAGGGAATTTCCAAGTACCATGCCATATAATGATAGATAATTGATGATGTCAAGGCTTGAATTAAGATTCCAACATAGTAAATGACGTTGAAACATAGCTCTCTAGCACCCATTACTTTGACTTGATTGAAATGCACTTTTTAACCCTAATGCAGTAAAATCCCAAATTTCAACTTACATAAGAGTGAAAAAGTGAAGTAAATTCTTACTATTTTACCATTTAACTTTTTGTATCTTGACAACAATTGAAGAATAGTGAAATATTTTGAGCAGACCAAATTACAAACTTGTGAGACTAGATGTGTTGTGAGACTAGGTAGCACACATGAATGTCATCATGAGATAAGTTGAATGTTCAGCCTTCGCTTTGTCCTTTTACAGTGATGTTATGATTTTTATGAATTTCTACGTTAATTTAGGGCCTTCAAAAATAGTTCACAAAGTATCCCACTTTTTTGCAAAGTGCCCCTATTGTTCGTGAAGTGTTCCGCTTTTTTGCAAATTCTCCCGTTTCTTCATGAAGTGTCCCAAAAGAGTTCTAAAGTGTCTTGGCCATTAAGAAAGCACACTAGAGTAGCTTTAGTACACTTTTATGATTATTGATGTTAAAAATAAGGAGATTAGACTACTTATAGGGCATATATTTGTGTTTTTGTTAGGATCCCACCCATTCACATCAGCATCTGGGTGGCACACATACCAATCTTCTTAGATATTTAGCCCCTACTCTTTTAGTGGAGGATACACTCTTTATATATATGTATCATGATATGTACTAGTATTTTTATTGTTTCTATCTTGCAAGATATGTGAGAATTTAGGGATCTCTATTGATAGGTGGCTGCATAGATAGTGCCCCCATCAATTGATGAGGAAACCATATAATTAGACTATGTGCCCCCACCCATTGTGGATCAGGACCCTGAATCATTCAGGTTGAATGTTAGACTGTGAGCAGTGTATGAGAGTTTGAGGAGGCACGTCCATCAAGTCCATGCTACCCCAAAGACGCATTCATCCCACACCCATGTAGAGTTTGAGAGACTAGAGGCAGAGGTAGTGAGGCTACAAGCAGAGAGAGATCAGATAGAAATAGCACATCAGGAGGCCCTTAAACAAATACAAGGTTTGGAGTTTTATCTTAGTACACTCAGTGGGTCGCGATCATGATCGCACACCACTATCTCTCGAGAAATCGCTACCAGACAGATGTGACCACTAGGTCCCAAGGGATCTAGTAGCCACAGGTGTCAATAGTATTGTATATTTGATAATATGTACACAAAATATATATATATATATATGAGCACTTGGTGTTTTATTATTATCTGTCTTGGAATGTTAAATATCAATGTGATTGACTAAATAACCTTTGTAAGATTATTTAATGAATTATTCCATGATTTAACATGCTTTATGCGATCTAACCAAAAACTAATTACAGTTTCTCTTAGATACAACATTGTGATGAAGTATGTTATTTTAAATTAAATGCACTCATGATTTAATTAAGGAACATTAAATGCATATAGGTATCTAATCTAACATGACACATGAAATAAACTTGAATAGCATGAGACCTAAAGTAATTAAAGTAAATAATCACTTTAGCATTCAAGAAACCCAAATAATTGCTTGTCAAGAGCAAAGTAATACGAAATCCTGTGGAATAAACCCCAGTATCTCTAACAACACTGCTTACCATTCATACTCTTCAAGGGTATTATAAATAATACTAGTACAAATGTGTGACATTGATAGGATATTTGAGGGGTGTACTGTCCATTTTTGTTAGCGTATATGTATTGGATCCATACTTTTCACTAATTGTGTAAGGTCCTAACAAATTAGGACTAAATTTTCCTTTTCCAATTGGGTTGACATTAAAGTTTCATCAATTTTCATACAAGACCAAGTCACCTTTGCTAAATACACAAGGGATGACATGATTACTATTATTGCATTGTAATTACTTAGCATAATCATGGAGGTTCTCAAGAGAATTAATGTGTTTTTCATCAAGCATCTCAAGCTAACACAATATTTGTTGTTTTTAAGTGTTATCATTGATGACCTTTTTAAGATAAATCCTTAATGTGGGGATTTCTAATTCCTAGGGCATCACTGCCTCAATACAATAGAAAATGTCTTAAGGAGTTATTCCCATTGATAACCTAACACTAGTGCAGTAATCTCATAATGCATATTTCAGTTGCATATGTCAATCCTTGTTATGCTTATTAACTATTTTTCTTAGAATTTGTTCGAGAGTTTTATGAGTTTCTTCAGCTTCGCCATTAGATTGAGGATAGTATGGTGTTGAAAAGTGATGTTCGATATTAAATATGTCAAGGAATTTATTTTACATATTTTTCCTTGAATGGTGTTCCATTATTTTAAGCTAATGTGAAAGGAATTCCAAAGCAAGAAATAATGTGTTCCAATATGAAATGACATATTACATCAACAATTGGAGATTGAAGAGGAATGGCTTCTACTTGGATTTTGTGAAATATTCCGTTGCAGTGATTATAAATGTATGGCCAACAGATGAAGCTAGTGAAATTTTTCCAATTAGATCCAATCCCCATACTAAGAATGACCAGATAGGAATTTGGGCAAGGATCCCAGTAGTAGGAGCATGCATCAAATTTCTATGTTCCTCACATTTATGACATTTCTTAACGCACGCATAGCAATCATTTTCCATATGTCTCCAGTAATCTCCTATACGAATTAGTTTTTGTATTAAAGATCTACCTCCCAAATGACCTCTACAGGTACCCACATGTGCCTCTTCAAGTTTTATGGGGATTTTGGATTTACTAAGACATCTAAGAGAAATACCATTAAAAGATCTTCTGTATAATATGTTAGCTAGAATAAAATACTTGGTTGCTAGTTTTCACAAAAAATTTTGGGTATTCATTATTGTGGGCTCGAGAATAGTACCATCTTTCAAATAGTTGAATATTGTAGCATATTATTCACTCAAGTCTTGTGTTTTCATTGCTAACACTTATTCAGCTTTACCATCAATGGATGGTTTAATGATTGGGTGAATAGTAAATGTGACATCTTTTAAAGGATCTTGAGGTGATATAAGAGAGGTTGCACTTTTTGTTGTATTTGTATGCCAATTGCATTTTCATGGGATGTTGTCAATGGTGAATGATTCAAACTTCTCTAATAATTTCATTGTGAGATCCTTGTATTTGGATAATTTTTCATGCTCTTTTTGATATGTCCCATTTATTTGTTTAATGAATAATTGTGAATTGACCCAAAGATTATAATACCTTTCACTCCTAAGATTAGAGAAAAATGTAACCTAGTGAGCAATGCTTAATGCTCAACAATGTTGTTTATACATCAGAAATTTAACCAATATGACAAGGGAATAGGATTTCATGTAGGTGGGATTAATATAACCCCAACACTAAATCCTTTTCTACACTTGAATCCATCAAAGTATAATTTATATGTATTGATCTCGATTTTCAACACATTATTGTTAGGGAAAGAGTCATTACTAGGTAATACCAAAGGGGAAGGAGCATCAACTAACTAGTCAGTAGAGGCTTGACCCTTAATTATTTTTTGTGAAACAAATGTTAGGTAAAACTCAGTCAACAACATAGCTATAAATCTAGATAGATTTGTTTTTGTTAAAAATTGTCATCATTTGCATTTCTGCATTCATCAAATAATGTCACAATTTACTTATAGCGAATACAAGGGCTAAAAAATATTTTTCTATTGTTGTGTATCATTTCTCATAATCAATAAATGTTTGAATAATTTAATAGACAAGATGCTCTTTACCATTTTCATCTTCTTGAGCCAACAGTGTTGCTAAAGCATGAGTTGAGGCAATGATTTAAAGCATAAACATTTTGTTTTGCATAATGGGTTGTAAAATAGGTGGAGTTAAGAGATATTCCTTTAAACTCTCAAAATCCTATTTACAATCATCTTTATAGTTAAAGTGCACATCCTTTTTGAGGAGATGTGTGAATGGTAATGTGTGATTGGCTAAAAATGAGACAAAACAATAGATAGCTTGATTTCTTCCTTGTAGTGTGTGTAACTGAGAGATGTTTTCAGGAGGTGGCATTTTGATGATAGAATCAAAATTCTTTGTATCCACCTCAATTAATTTATGATATTTGATAAACCCTATTTTTTTTCCAATATCTACACCAAAGACACATTTTTTTGGATTTAACCTCATGTTATATTTTTGCATTTGCCTAAATATTATCCAAACAACATTCACATTATCTTGTCTTGTTAATTATTTTTCTCTAATGTCATCTACATAATCCTCCAAGATCTTATGGGTATGTGCAACATCATCGTGGAAAAAATAGGCCCTTAAGTGGCAAAAAATTCAGAAAAATCAAAGCTAGGCAACTTAACGTTAAATATTGAATAATTTATCTATATTATTTTAAAAATATGTAAGAATAGAATCTATAGAAAATTTAATTTACTTTCTAAACAAATAGGCTTATTCTATTTTATTTTAAATCTATTTGGTGAAAATTTGAAATTTTAATGCAGTAGTACTTAAATTTTAGGGAAAAAATAAGAAGTAGTTGTCTGTCTGACCACCCTAACCACAATAAAATGATAATATTTTTTTATAAGATTCTAGATACAAGTAGATGAATCATGTCCCAATGTGATGCATTTTTTTTATAATTTTTGTCTAATTAAATAATTAATTATGATTTTTTTATTACAACTGTTAAAAAATATAAAAACTCGTATGTCTAACCACATTAACTAGTTCAAAACTTCATGAAATTCATATATATATATATTAATCTTATAGTATGCAAAGCATATAATGTGACACATATTTTGGAATCAAAAAATGTGATACCATTTAAAAGCTATAGATTTTTTTCAATCAACCTATCAATCAAGACTTTGTTTGTAATTCAAATAGAAAATGAATAATAATTATTTATTAAACTCAATGTAAAGAATAATTTATATTGGTGGAAATTTGAGAATATCCTTTAGAAACCCTTTTTGTTTCATCAATTTTGGGTAAAAAAAAGGTCGTCAGCCACATACTCATCATATCGCCACTTTTTGGCCCATCATGATCTTGCACATACCCTTATATATGTAATCATGGAATATTAGTGCCATGGATCATTGATATGTTGTGATTGCATTCTTTAATACAAAAAGGTATCATGACCCAGCAAAATGTCCCACAAATAGTTGTAAATTTTGTTTTGTATTGATCTTGAGGGTTTATGAAGATCTGATTATATCTTGAAAATCCATCCATGAATGGAAACAAGGCATGTCTTATAGTCAATTCTAGTATCATGTCAATATTAGGAAGGCGAAATTCATCTCTTAAAGATGATTTTTTCAAGTCCCAAAAATTGATACACATCCGAATACGATTGTTAGGTTTTGCAACTTGGGAAATATTTGAGATCCATGGAGAATAATATTAGGTCTTATGAAGCCAACATCAAGGAGTGTTTCAAGTTCAGCTTTAACCAAAAAAGATATCTTAAGATTCATATTATGTATCTTTTGTTGAATAGAATTGCCATTCTCAACAAGGACAATGTTGTGTGTTCCTATCTTCAGATCTACTCCAAGAAAACATGAATACTTCCAAGCAAAGAGTTTGGGAAAGTCATGAATAAAGGTTACAACATCTTTTTGTTCTTCATCATCAAGGCATTTTTTGATTTTTATGAGTTTA
This sequence comes from Sequoiadendron giganteum, assembly GCA_007115665.2. Classification (NCBI taxonomy): domain Eukaryota; kingdom Viridiplantae; phylum Streptophyta; class Pinopsida; order Cupressales; family Cupressaceae; genus Sequoiadendron; species Sequoiadendron giganteum. The sequence goes on from CM021108.1 coordinate 184,672,196, forward strand.
TCTTCATCCGTCATATCCATTGGTATGTCAATTGTATCCCATAAAGGGGGGAAATTTGACTTTGGAAATTTAGGATTGTATTGGTCTATATTTGTGTCATATCAATTACTTCACCTTTGACATCTCTCGGCTTGGTACTAATCATAGCACATATGCAACCTTTTTCTTGAGAGGAGTAAATGGTGTATCATAAACTCCTAGCATGTGTTTCAACACTTCATCATCTTCAAAGTACTCCCATGATGGTGGTAAATATGTGTCAAGAAATTTTGGATGCTTCATAGAAAGGTTGATTTTTGGCTTGATCATGAAAGTATTGATGTTTAATTATGGTCTTTTGTTTGCTTGCATAATTTTAGGACAATATCCCAAACTAGTCTTTGTCTCTTGTATGTCAGGCTCTATAGGAACCTGAATTCCTTGTTCTTTCTTTCCACATCCTTTACCATTGTAACAAAATTTCTTCACAAGTTCACAACCTCTCCTGTAAAGTTGTTTCATTTCTTTCGAGTTTGGTAGTTGTTGGTAGTGTATCTCATCAATATTTGTCATATAACTTGTATCTTCTCCAAGATTAGATTTTTGTGATTGCTATTCCAAATTATAAGTTGACATGACCATTGGTTGCTTTATCTTATCATCTTCTTTTCTTTTGATTATGTATTCTCCCATAAATGAGGGTGTGAAATCAAAAGAACTCCAGTCATCATCTAATAATTTTGACACTATTTCCACTTGTGTCTTATCTTCTTTAAGAGGTTCTATATTGGATGTGGGAATTAATGTTCTTAGAGAACTTGTAGTTCCTTTTTCCACTTGTAGGAAACTTTCAGGCTCACGGTCCATCTCAACTTGGTATACCTTACTATCATAAACATACTTCATAATATGATGAAGAGTCAAAGGCACCACATGCATCTCATGAATCCATGGTATTCCCAAAATAAGATTGTATGAAATTTCATGAGGCATAACATGAATAGGAGTTTGTAAGGTATTCTTTCTAACTATAATAGGTAAAGTAATCACACCGAGCAGTTTCCTTCCTACATTGTCAAATTCTCGAATGGATAAGGAGTTATGTTGCACTGCTAATTTATCTACCCACAACTTATCGAAGAGTTCCACACTACACATGTTAAGGGCAGAACCATTATCAACCATGGTCCTTTTTATGCCTATTCTATTAAATTTAGAAATGATCATAAAGGCCTCATTTTTTTGTCTCAATGCCAAAGGGGTAGCTGATGTTGATGAAATTTTATTGAATAATAAGGAAATGTGTGCTTTATAACTTAGGTTATAGAACACCACTTTTCTCCTAAGTTCATTCAAGAATGTCCTAAGAACCCTAATAGGATTGACTATGAACTTCTCAAGGTGAGTCAATACACAAATAGGAGGACTTAGGAGAGGGTGTTCTATCAGATTAAGGGGTTCACCACCAAGTAAATGCTTGGAAACAATAATATTTGAGAACACACTATGATATGAAAAGCACTTAGAATGAGGAAATTGAAGCTTCATAATGCTAATAATGAACACAACCAAGTTAGGGTATGTGTACCTGGGAAACCTAGAAATGCTAAAAGGATTTTGGAAATGAAAATGGACTGCCAAAATATTCCTTGGAAGACTAAGACACCTTTACGCCCATCTTAGTCTCGTTGCTATTTTTTGGGGCAGACACATAATCTTTAGATAAAAAAACAAAATCTTGAAGAATTTATGAAAGATTCCACTTGTAGAAATAATATAAATTTACTCTCATCTTAGTCCCGATCTAAGTTTCTAAAAATCGTGAATGCTATCCTAAGATCCCAAATCTGCAATTGCTTCTCCTCAGATCTTAGGTTCTGAAACAGTCGAATCTGACCTATTGGTGAATTTATGTGAACATGAAAAATTTGCAATGCAGCTTTGAAACTTTGACAACTTTGCACTCCAAGTGATCTTCAAGTATTCAACCTAGATCTACAAACACAAATGGACATGATGGAAAAACTTGTTGATTGTAGTGAATTAGGGGTTTCCATGGCCGATTCCCTTACTGGCAATTAAACCAAATTATGAAATGAAGAATGGAACATGAAATATGTAAATGATATCACCTTGTATAATTTCTTGTGAATAAAATATGCAATCTACCATGTAGTGACCATGAAGAATGTAGATCTTGTATCCGTGGGTTTGATGTGAACAATGGTTGTAGATTGATCTTCAATGCTACATCCACAATCTTTTCTCAGCAACATGAATGGATGCAATAAACCCTTGACATGATTCTTGAATCTAGATGATGGCTCCAAATGCTTGATGAAATTCTCTTGAATGCATATAATTTCCTTAGGAATGAATTCTTGAATGCTTGTTAGGAAAAATGAGTGGAGCAACCTTGTATTTATATTAATTCATGCTTAATATCCCTAAATCATATTAGATCAGGATGACAAATGGAATCCTTAATTAAAGGAGGCTAAATCTCCCCCGAATTTGAAATTGGACCTCAAAAACAAGAGAAGGAGGACTAAGATGCCCTTGGAAGTGTCTTACTCCTGAGGCTCAATTTTCAAGGCACAAACTCCAAAAAGGGACCTAATTGAGAGGTTTCAATATCAAGGTTCGAAGACCCATGGAGGAAAAAGATACGCAAGGTGGCATCTTAGTCCCAATCCACAAATCAGGGATACACAGACATGCACATTAGATGATAATTTATCTTTTCATGTTTATTAGGATTTTCCATAAAAATATATAGTTTATAGGGATTTTGGATGCAAAACAAGACCAATGAATCCATAAAGAAGCATAGATAAAGCAAGGTGGGTCCAAACAAGTGTGAAAATGCAAGAGTATAAATTTTACTAAACTATAGTTATGCCAACATTAATTGTATTCATTCCTTGTATGAGAGCTGCCACATCATTTGCATTTGTACCAAGAAGAACCACTACTTGTTGTAAGGTTATTTGAAGCATACTATGATATTTTGGGAAATTTTGAATTAAATACCATAGGGATATCTTTGTAGGAGTATTCTCAAGTTGTTCAATGATATTATAATCCTTTCCACTATGTGAAGTTAAACAAGGAGCACTAGGTAACATGCGATTAGCTAAAGGTAAGGGTGTTAAGGTTGTTTGGTGTGGTTGTGGGTTGTTTCTAGTATTGTATGTATGATCAAAGGTATTATGAATTGATTGTTGTAATACATTATTCTAAGGAGAATAAAGGGTAAAACTAGGTTGTGGTTTATGTTAAGGCAGGTAAAAGATGAGTTGAGGTTGGATTAAATTAACTTCTCTTATTTTTGGTTTCTCATGAAAATCCTTAGTGGATGGGCTTTGTGAGAGGAAATACTCAAGGGTTTAATCCAAAATATCAAATTCATCACTACTAAAGGGCTTGAGGGTTAAGTTAACTTTGTTTGGTTTCTGATTTTTATAATAAGCCTTAGTGGATGATCTCAGTGAGAGGAAGTCCACAAGGGATTCATCTAACATGTCTATGTCATCACTACTAAATGGCATGGATGATATTTTTTTCTAAATTTAAGCATTTCTTGAATTGGATCTTTTGATGCTTTTTAGTTATTTATTTTTTCTTGCTAATGAATCTGATCTAAGGGAACTAGGAACTAATGTTGAAAATGAAAATTGCAAAAATCTAGTGCTATCCATAATTTCCATGAATGTAGATGATGATATTTATAATGATTTCAATGCAACAATTCAAGTAACTAAACTAAGATGGAAAAGTAACATAAGAAAAGAGAGGCTTAAAAACTAGAAATTTAAATTTGTAAATAGCAACTAAAATTTTGCACTGGGACTGATTTTCCCAAGGCAGTCAATGATTCCCAGTAAGGTTTGTTTTCAAAGTTTTCAAATGTTTTTGCTTTATTTTTATGATCTATGATCTAGATCTAAGATGAAAATACAAAAAAATATTGTTTTTCAATGAAATTAAGTGCAATAATGCAAGCTAGATGAGCTTTTAACTAATACAAAAATTGAAACCCTGGAATACAAATTAACTAATGCAAGATCTAATGCAATGTTAATGCAATCTAAATATAGGATGTAAATTTACTCCAAATAAAAAATGTAACTTGCTAAATCCAAGTTCAACAAAATGAAATGAGAAAAATGGTAACCTCCATTTAGGGCTTCTAGGGTTTTAGACCTAAAAGAAGAGGTCAATTTTCTTCTTAAGTGTTTCACTAAAGAACAAAACATGAGATTTCCATACAAAGGATATTGAAATATCATAAAGGAAATGTTCTAAGGGGATTGAATGATAAGAAATGAGAGGTTCACCACCAAGTGTAAACTTGGAAAAGAAAATGTTTGAACACACAGTGTAGTATGCAAAATGACCTAGAAAAATCCCTAGAAATGCAACGAGGACATGATAAGAAACAAATGTATGAAAAATATGCACCTAGAAACCTTCAAGGGACTAGAAACAAATTTGAAATTCTAGAAATGTTGACCTTTCACCAACTGGGACTCATTCACCAACCTAGGTGAATTAGCCCCAGATCCAGAATTTTGTGTGGTAGCATGTTTCAAGAAAAAGGGTATTGGAATCTACAATTGGATCTGATAGATAGAAATAGTGGGACTCATTCACCATAGTTAGAGAATCAGCCCCATTCATAGTTTTTGGGTTCTAAAACTCTAATTTACACTTCAACACCTACCCTTCCCTTCCATATTGAGTTCTCGATACAAACCTGTTAAAAACACGTGCAAAACCAAATTTGATTTGATTTGGTAATGGGGTGGTTTTCCTCAGTCAAGCCCCTAGTTTGGTAATTAAACATTGATAAATATATTGAAATATGCATGAAAACCCTAGCCTGAAGTGTGTGTAAGACTAGGAAATCTGAAACATGATGCAATCCTATTCTAACATTAAAGAATATGATGTAAGAATGGAAATGAAGAGATGAATGCTTCACTTGTGATGATATTCAATCATTCCAAATGAATCCCAATGTTTCTTTTACCTTCCTTAGGTTGAATGTATAGTGATAATGGAAGATGGAATCACTTAGGAAACAAGTCTTTATGATTGGATTGTTGGCTAGTTGCATCTCCCCATCCTAGAATCTATCATGATTCACCATAGGCATCCATGATCAACCATTGATGATGCTATATCTTGATTAAAATTGATCTTTAAGACCAAAAAAAAGACTTTAATGGTGCTACAAAGCTTCAACCTTGCTTGCTCTTGAAAATTGAATTCTCTTGTGAGAACTTGCTTGAAGATTCTTGATGCTTGATACTTGAGAATACTTCGTCAAAGAGCTTAAAGATTGATAAAAATGACTAAGAAGCTTGATTTTATAGGCATGAACACCTATTTGATTGTTATTTAGATACCAAAGGACGAAATTCATAAAAAAATTGAATAAAATTTATAAATTCCCACTAAAATTTGAAAAAGGCCCCAAATGGGACTTGTTCACCACCCTTGGCAAATGGGTCCCACCTAAGGAGACTCATTCATCCAAAGCGGAGAATGAGTCCCACCTTACGTTTTTGAGGTGGGTATTGATATTTTTTAAGATTTTGACAAATGTTTTATGATCTTTGAGTGATATGGGCCTCAAAATTCCAAAATAATGCGTCCTTGGGGCCTATAAATGATGATTTCGAAGGGTAATTAATGCAAGGGTGCCAAAATAGGTCCAAATTAAGTGTGAAATCATCTCTTTTTTTAGGAGTGTGTGATTTTCTATGTTATAGTATTTATACTCGTTTTTACCAAATTTCCTAAAATTACAACTCTTCACGTCAACATCAAATCTAGGATAAGAAAATCCAATCAAGAATTTGATTTAAAGTAGGTATTGGTTAAAGAAGGAATTATACACCAAATTGAGTGTATGAATCCCAATGGCTTAAACCTGAGAAATATTACGAGAAGTGTCCTTTTCAATGTAACATTTAAAGTCAAGTCCCAAGACCTAGATGGGACCCATACACCCAGAGGGGCATATGAGTCCTAGACCACTAGATCTGGAACACATAATCTTAAAAATTAAATTTTATTTTTCTATTTGTTAAGTCTCACGATTATCCTTAGAGAAAATGCATTTAATTAGGCTTTTGGATGTAAAATAGGACCAAAAAAGGCATAAATAAACCTAATTTTAATAGGGGGCCCAAACAAGTGTGAAAATGTAAGGGAATACATTTTTCTACACTAAATTTAGCCCCCACTTTAGTGAGATGATGACCCTGCATCAAAATCATACTAAAGTAGATAAATTTTCATCAAGTGGGGTCCAAGTGTACCAATTGTAATGAAATCAGACGATAATGATCAAGACCCCAAGATCAATATCATATGGAAAAACAAGATAGGCACAAAATAACATGCATGCCAATGATGTATCAAGCAACAAAAAATGCACGCATACAATGCCAAAGACATAAAGAATAAAAATAAAAAAGGGTTGACCAAGCCTCAACTATTTTTTGAAGATGATGTGGATCATAATTTAGTTTTTTGTTCAAAAAAATTTACAATTTTACCATGGTTTTCACTTTGCAAATAATAATGCACACTCACATGGGCTAGTGGAATCTTGTATCAACTAGGTGAGCCCCCAATGAGACACATATGCATTGACTGATATGTGCCCAAACATACAAGAAAGTTTCTATGATAATTCCATTCCTATGGTCGGATCCCATACATACTAATCATACCAAAGCTATACCTCCTGATAACTTTGATAAGGCATGAGACAACATGAGCAACTAACCCTCACAAAAAAATGGGATCGCTACATAGGCAAGAAAAGTGTGTTATGCAAGGTGGCCATATAATAGTTATTGTAAATGAAAAATAGTGTAATGTATGTTCAAAGGGGTTTTACTTAGTTCATGTATGGTCCTAACTTAGGGAAAATCATGCCTAATTTCTCCAAGAGAGGACCAATCTAATAATAGAAGATTCACAACTTAGGGAATGCACTCTTCTTGGAATTTCCACTAAGAGGAATATAATATGCTAAGAGAGATCAGGCTCTTGAAGGACATCACACCCAATGTCACCACAAAGATAAATATGCATTGTATGAAATAAGAAGATCACACAATAAAACATGAGTCATAATTGAAATGCAAAATAATAATGTCAATGCATGCCCCCACCTTAAAGAAATTTCTAAACACCATGCTATGAGAAATTAATTTAAATTAAAAAATAATAAATGCTAAAAATAAAGAGGAAATCAGAGCTTATTTGGAAAGCTAGGTATGCCACACATTTGTTTCCAAATGAAGGGTATGTGCAGGATCATGATGGGCCAAAAAGTGGCAATATGATGGGTATGTGGCTAATGACTTTTTTTTTTACCCAAAATTGATCAAACAAAAAGGGTTTTTAAAGGATATTCTAATATTTCCACTAATATAAATTATGCTTTACTTTTAATTTAATAAATTATTATTATTCATTTTCTATTGAATTACGACTAAAGTCTTGATTTTTAGGTTGATTGAAAAACATCTATAGCTTTCAAACAGTGCCATATTTTTTGAATCCAAAACATGTGTCACATTCTATGCTTCACATTATATAAGATTAAAAAATATAAAAAAAGAATTTCATGAAGTTTTGACCAAGTTAAGGTGGTCAAACATATGAGTCTTTATATTGTTTTTAAGTTGTCATAAAAAAATCATAATTAATTATTTACTTGGAAAAAAATTACAAAAAAATATGCATCACATAAAGACATAAGTATTCTACTTATATCTAAAATCTTATAAAAAATATTATCATTTTAATGTGGTTAGGGTTGTCAGACAAACACCTACTTCTTATTTTTTCCCTGAAATTTAAGTACTACTATATTGAAATTTCAAATTTTCACCAAATAGATTTTATTTTTTTGTAAATAAACCTAGTAATTTATAAACTACATTAAATTTGCTACAAATTCTATTCTTACATATTTTTGAAATAATATAGATAACTTATTCAATTTTTAATGTCAAGCTGCCTAACTTTGATTTTTTTGATTTTTTTGCCACTTAAGGGCCTATTTTTTCCATGATGATCCTGCACATACCCTGAAGCTACATCATAAAAAAGGGGTTTCCCCCAAAATGAAATCCCAAAATCACATAAGGGATCCATAGGTTCGGGGTCAGTACATGTCTTTGCTACAATGTTTTTAGAGATCTCAAAAAATTCATCATTCCCCAAATACTAGTGGTACGAGAAGAATCTTATAAATTAAGTGGAAATAAAGAAAATATTTTGGGTCAACATGGAAGAGACCTAAATTTCTTGACACTTTGCATCATCCCCAAAAGAGAAACACTAAATAAATATATATATATAATATTTACGACATATAGAAGAATGTAGATACAGATAGAGGAATGTCACAAAGAGAGAGAGAGAGAGAGAGAGAGAGAGAGAGAGAGAGAGAGATATTTATCAAACAAAATGGTATGAGAGATCACATTATGCACATGCAATTGGACACATAACCTAAAAAAAAGAAGACAAGACTATTAAGGCACATGCAAGTCAACCTATTAGTAGGTTGTCCACATCCCAATCTTCTTCAATTTATACAAAAGGTGGAAAAATAGCCAAAGGGACATCCGATACTTACCAAAGCATATATCCATGATGAAATTCAATGAAATGATCTAGAACGAAATATGGAAATGCAATTTTTAGATTCTAAATGACGTAAATTTTTTATTACACTATACAACAATTTGAAAATGAAATGTTGTCTACAATTGAAATTAAGAAATACACTAAATGAACCTAACTAAAATAGTTCTAATGAAATGAATAAAATAAAAAATTAGAAAACTTAAAGAAGGTGTAAAGAGCAGAAATCTCTTTAAAACTTCATCGGCATTTACTTTAAATAAGATCCATTATATTCAAAATAAAGTCGTCATTCTATTTCATTCAAACATCAAAGAACTAGTTGAATATAAAATGACATAAAAGTCAATAAGATAATTTCATTACAATTCAATCTAAATCATACAAGTGTCGAATTACACTATTTCAGTTATAAATACAATGAATGATAATATATCAGTTACAATTCGAGACTTAGGCAGTCAGTCACCATAAGCTCGTCGTTACATACATCAAGAATAATAAAGCATAATAGAAGTTGTAGTCCATCGATCTTCCATCCAAAAGAAAATCTTCAACAAGAAGACAAGAACAAGGATCAGGAGCTTTTCCAGCCAACCTCGAAGCTTGCGCTTCCCTGGAATTTCTTAGTCAATCAAGAAATACCTGACCCTGCATGAATTTCTTGGCAAAAAGAAGTCTACGAGCAAGATGGAATCTGGTGCATGCCTAGTACTACTAGTAAACCACAAGCATTTTCATTTTTCTAATTCCTTTAAGAAATAAGCAAGTTCGGTACTAGGATATGGTAGAGAGTTCAATAATCCATATGTTTCAATGGTACAAAAATTACTTGGCCAAGTAAAATGTCATGCACGACAATAAAAGCAGTTTTGGAAAAGAAAAACTACACTCTCTATTTACCCATATTTGGCACTCGTCCCGGAAGGTAACTTTCCCAAAAACATAACATGCTGAAGTATCTATCATTCATGCATGGTTTAAACAATCAAATACAGTTTTGCAATCTTTTAAAACATCGAATTGGAAACATTGTTTAAAATGAAAAATAGTATAAAAATGAGCTTCTTTCCATTGTTCATATTCACAAAAAGTCATAAAATCAATGTTTTAATATAGAAATTTAATAATCCATAAAGTTTTTTAATGAAGGTGTAACTCTAGTATGTTAAATAATACATATAAAAACATAAATTAAAAGAGTACACATTCATTCTTTATACTCTCGTTTAATTAATGTTGTTCCAATATCATTTTGGTTGTTTTCAAAAATAAATCAAATCTCTACTTAATATGTTTTATTTCCAGTTTATCCAATTTTCAATGTTTAAATAAAAATAATTTATCAAGTTAAATATATGTAGTTTAACAGTTTCTGTTTTGATAGTTTCAAAGAAAAATGAGATTTGCAAGTTTTAGTAATTTTGGTTTCTAAATTGTGTTAAAAATTTGAAGTTAAATTCTGCCATTAATTCTCATTCAACAAACATTAATTTCTATCAATAAAATTCCTCTATTTTCTGTTCATGTTTATTTCATTTTCTAAAATGGTAAAATCATTTTAGATTTAAATAGTTTCTCTTAAATTCAGTTTTATGTTTATTGCAAGATTTCCAAACAACAAATCTTAAATTATCAGCAAAATATCAAATCACTGTTTAATATGTTTTGAAAGCTAAAACAAAAATTTAGATTTTTGTTTGAGTTTGTCCCTAAATATGATGATGATTTTAATTAAATATTTTTCCTAAATCTCAATCTCTAAATTTGATCTAAAGTTCTAGAAATTAATACAGTTTAGTTTACAAAAACAGAGATTCTTCAATTGATTATTTCAATCTGAATTTCTTAAATTTCTTTGTTTCTAAGTTCTATTCCAATATTCTAGAAAAATGTTTTTAGTCTGATTTGTTTACAGTTAAATAAATTGAATAAGTAAAATTGCAATAATTATTTTAAATCTATATATTCTCTAATTTATTCAATCCAAATTTTTGTTTATATTTTGATACTAAATCCGAGAATTTAAGAACAAAATGAAAGATCTATTTGAAAGATTTAATTTAAGAATTCTTACTTGGTAATATGTGAATTCTCTATGTTTTCTTGATATTCTCCTTGCTATGAGTGGAGGGTCCTCAACTAGGGTCCTCAACTACTATGCACCCAACTGATACTTGGTGTGAGGGGTGAGAAGAGGGAAGGGAATTAATCCCTTAAGGAATGTGGCTATCAATTTACAGCCTCTTGTTGTAGGCATGCACAAAGGACTGAGAGCACGGGTGTGAGGAGGTCTTGAGGTGCTACGCACCTCTTAGCAACCCATCTCTCCTAAGATAGGCCGCACACTCCTCTTATAGCCATCTCTTTTCCCTATAGGTATGTGGAGAGTGTGAAGGTAGAGGGAGTGCGTGTGATGTGGAAGGTTGTGCGCACTCACCCCTGGCTCCCCTGTACTCCTTTAATGCGTGGGTGATGGTAGCTCCTTCCTGGCCACGCTTTGCACAAATTATCCCTGCCTCCTCTGCCTGGTCACGTGTGATGTTCAGGTAAATGGAGATTTCAATTCCAACATAAAATTTTTCCTCTCACTTCCTAAATCTAGATCAATTCGATGTGAAGGTCTTTTTTTTTCCAAATTCTGTGTGTTTTTCTAGCTTTGAATTTTTTTTTGAGTAATCCAAATTCTCTGTCTATCTCCAATTTTTGGATTTTCAATGAGATTTATTTTCTTTTCTTGATTCCATGCATTGATCAAAACAAGAATTGAGATCCACAATTCCCTCATTGATCTTCAGTTAACCAATTAAAACTCCAAGTCTTTCAATTTTTGAATGCCTTGGATAAATTTTAGATATTTTATTTCTAAATTTTAACTAAAATTTAAATTTTGAAAACATAACAAAGTTCACGTGAGTTTTCGTTTTCAATTTCTCATTTAGCAAAGTTTAGATATTAAATCAATTTTATGATATTAAAATCCATTAATTTCCCACTTTCAATTTAAAAAGCGTTGTAATTTCAAAATCACTTTATTTAATTAATTTGAATCAAATTTCAAAAATGAAAATTCTATTTCATTTTAATATTGAAATTTTAACTTAATATTTCCAAATAGTAATAAATTTTTTTAAAAAGCATTCTATCTATTTTAATTTACGTTAAATTTAATCAATTTAACAAAATCATCATTCAATCACATGCATTTTTGCAATTTTAGAGAAATCGCACTAAAACTAAATTTTTCAATTCGAAAGCATGATATACGCACAATACATTAAAATATTCATCTATGTGTGTGAGAGATCCCATCTATTCGTAAACGTCAATCGACTAAACAACTCTACCGTATCGTTGTTCTCACCTTCAACCACGTTCACCTGTTATTGCATTCACTTGCACTCGATTTATCATTACTAATGACAAACCCTGAAATAAACATAAATATAATTCAAATCATAATACTTTGCATTTAGATTTTAATTTCATTTCATTTTGAATTTCAATTTAATCATCATTAAATAATCATTTAAATAATATTTAAATAAAAATTCCATTTCTATCTAAATCTCGACATAATAAGTAATGTCTACATTTAAATAAGTGAAAAATCCATACGTGACAGAAGGATATGAAAAAAATAAACATAAGCACAAAAATGAAGTTTTTAATGCTATAGAATGTATATTCAGACTTGACTTGGGACTAAGTTGCTCAGATGGGAAAATGAGTCTTAGTTAGGGTTTCTATAAGGTTCAACTAGTGAAAGTCAGATAGCAAAAAATTCATAGAAATTATGAAAAACAACCTATATAGGTACTAAATTGCATAGGTGGGTGAATGAGTCTCAGATTAGTGATTTTAAACCAAATTCAACAAATTTTGACTTGATTTTAATGTTTCTAGGTCGTATGCTCAAATGACTATTTTAAAGTATAGTTTTTCAATGAACTTGAATGATGCAAGACGCAAAAAAGCAACCGATATGCACTTTTAAGTAATGCACTGCAAGATTTAGAAGTCCTAGATGCAATTAAACTAATGCAAATCTAATTCAGAGTTAACCTAGATCTAGGACTACAATGTTATCCAAATAAAAAATTCAAGGCTCCAAAAGGTCGAGTTCACCAAAATGAACCAAAGGAAATAAGGGGTTCCACCTTTTTGGAGAAGCAACTTATGACCTACTTCACACTTTAGTTCATTAGGGACCCAAGATTCCTCAACCAAGTGACTCAATTGAGGTATGGACTAAATTTTTCCTTGTGTGATTAAATAAGTCTTCACCATTAAATGAATCTTCAAAGGAGTTCAATACAAACTCTTATGCACAAATCCTTTGAAACTTGAAAGAATTAAATCAAATTGACTAATAGTATGAAACAAAAAAGTAGTTGGAAGAATGCAAAGCTCTAAATGACATTTGAAAACCATAGAAATTGATATTTCAAGGTAAACTTGGACTGATATGCCAACCTGGGAAATTTAGTCTTGCTATAGGAATCTAGTTAGAATCTAGAATTTTCTTGTGATTGTTCAGGATGTACGAAATTTTTTAAAAATGGGTATACTAGGACCCATATGCCTAGAGGGGAAATTTTGTCCAAGTACTAGGGTTTCACTAATATTTATGTAGCCTCTAATGATCTTTTGTAGATTTTACCTTATCCAATATCGAAGTCCAAAAGTATAAATTTTGGCATGTAGGTGAGTTTTCATGAAGATGACAACTTCTTTACAACTTTGACAATGTTTGCAACTTTGTCTTTTGCAATGTAAAAAAAGGGTTCTTAGCCTTTTTTCATTCTTTTTAACCTCCTTCGTGCAGACTTTGGCTCAATTTGGCCTTGATTTAGTGTTGTAATGTGGATAACACATTCACATTAGTTCTTGGGCCCTTGTGAACTAATGTACTTTAATGATGCTTTGTAAAGGTGTTATAAAGTGTTGCAACTCACTTTCACACTTTTCTAAGATTTATAAGCATAATTAACATTATTTTCATCATAATTTCTCTTATCCTTTCATTATTTGGTGTGTTGTAAAGTGTTTTAGCACACTTTCACATTCCCCTAGGCTATTCATTAATTATTAGGCTCTCTTCTTCTTTAATTGGCCCCTTTTTGCATCCACAAGCCTTATTTTTGTTTATTTTCGAGGATAATCCTAACAAATGGAATTCAAAACATCAAATCCTTGAAATCCAACCTCAGATTCCCAAGGTAGGACTTATTCACCATTCTAGGCAAATGAGTCTCCTTAGGTGGGACACAGTCACCCAAGGAGGAAAATGAGTCCCCATTAACTCAAAAATAAAATTTAATTTAAATCTTTAGCGGGATTTTATTCTCCAGGATCCAATGTTGGCTTGTAGTGTTCTAATTTTATGAATTCTTATGTCTCATTTCAATCCTAGAAATTCTAACATCCTTGCACTCTTAAAGAATTCAAGTATTAATTTGAGCAAGAGAATTAAAATATTTCAAGGGAAGATTATCAAGCTCTTAAGAGAATTCTTCAAGCATCAATCATCATGTCAAATAAAAATATTCTTCATGTTTATTATTGTGCCTAGAATTGTGGTGTAGAGTTCATGATCCAAGCAAGCTTTTCATTCAAGATCTATCTTCAACAAGAAATAATCAAGAACCACATCCATTGTGGTAACTTCAACCATATTTATAGAAATTTATTGCAAGGGTTTGGTGAGTTTCAACATCACCTTTTGATCATTCATCAATCTCCTTTACATTTTCTTTCTATTTTAAGGTTTAATTACCAACAACGAGTTTGACCAAGGAAAACCTGCATTCTCTTACCCAACAACTATTTTCCCTCTCTTTGCATGTGATTTTAAGCTCTATGTTGTAGATTTATCAAAGAGAAATATTGGAAAAGTTGTTATCAAGTTGTCCAATAAAATTCATGTTGTCAAGATTGGGAACAAACCTTGGAGGAGCTTGGACAAGACTTACAGGCTGAATTTAGTAGTTTCAAACCTGGATCTAAATCGGGAACACTAGAGCAGATTGAGGGCTACAAAATAAATCTTTGAATTTCCAAAAAGCAAAAAGTGGACTAATTCGACACTATTGGCGAATGAGTCCCATTATTGCTATCTCTCAATTTTTTTTGTAGATTTGAGTACCCTTTTGTTTGAAAATTATTCTGGCGTAGATTTCCCGACATTGGACTGATTCTCCCAACTTGGAGAATTAATCCCATTGGGATTCAATAGTGAATTTTCTAGCATTTCAAGTAGCTATTCTACCTTCTCTATTTTACCAGGTGCACCTATTTAGTTTTATAGTTTTATGTTGTTTTCTTACATTTCTAGATCATTCTTTGAAGCATTCCATCAAATTAGGGTTTGGGAATTTCATCATTCATTTCATTGTCTTTCCAAGTCTAAAGTTGGTGGTGAATCCCTTAATTACATCATTCAATACCCTAGAACACACCATTTGCTAGATTTCAATCACCTTTGCATTGGAATCTCAAGGGTTGTTCTTGAGTGAAACAAAGAAAATAGTCTCTCTCCTTTTGGGTCCAAAACCCTAGAAGCGAATAGAATGTACACACCATTTCTTAGGTTTCATTTTTGTGAACTTGAATTTAGAGCATCTTTAATTTTGATTTGGAGTGCATTTACATCCTAGATATAGCTTGCATTAACATCACATTAGGTTTTGCATTGCTTAATTTGCATTCTAGGGTTTCAATATTTGCATTAGTAAAAATTTCATTTAGCTTGCATCATTGCACTTAATTTCATTAAAAATTAGTTAAATAATTTATTTGCATCAAAAAACATAAAAATCAATTCCAAAATTCTAAAAATCTTCAAAAAAATCCATAATTGGACTCATTTGCAGCTTGGGTGAATAAGTCCCTTTGCGTATTTTGTATTGAATTTTCTATTTTTACAGTTCATTTTTTGAGTTTCTGTTTGTTGTTGTTACCCTTCTCTTTTGGTTTTTAGACTTTTTATTTCATTCAATTCATTGCATTTATCTTACATTCATTCATCTTGTGCATAGATCAAATTTGCATTTATTATATTGTTGCATATTCTAGAATGTAAAATTTGCATCATGGATATGTGCTTTGAAAAACTTTGGATGTGGATGCTACCACAATTTACAATTTCTGAGACAAACTGAGTTTTGCTGAAATCACATATTTTTAGAAAATATAATTATTTAAGCCTTAACAAGTTCCATTTTAAGGATTCCAATTGGAGAGGGTTTTATCAAATCCCCTCGGATAGAACCTCGGTAGTTTTAAACCATGTATATAAATGAGTCTCCATTACACCTTTCAAAATGCTGATAAAAAATCACTTTTGATTTACCTTTTGGGGGATCAAATGAATTCACTTAAAATTTATTTCAAATGATTATGGTAGTCCTTGGAATGAGCTACCTAATGAATATAATTTTAATATTTTATGGTTTTATTATGTATTTATTTTCTTAGTTTTATTGAACATAGGTTTTTCATCAAAAATGAAGGTCTTTGTTCTGCACATGTGGAAAAATAGTAGATTATCAAAAAAATATTGAAAAATATTAGTGCACCAGATATTGAAGTCGTTGATCCAACAAATAAAAAAAAATTGAATTTGGATATATACAAAAAATGTTACATGTTATACGGTTGCACTATGTCTAAATTGCAATTAGTTTGACTGTGAAACTTGATTAAAGAAAAAATATTTAATAAAAAACTATCTAACAAAGTGGAAACACTAGATATCAGAGTTAAAAATCTAAATTCGAAAGAATTAGAATTGTATCCTTCATGGAAAAAATTTTATGTGTTATACGGTGTGTGTCACTTTTTACAAATGTTGTTTTCTGAAAAAAATTAGTTTTCATGGGAGATGGAAAAAGAAGTGCAATCTGATTCAAAAAAATTGAAAAGAATATTTTTAGAGTCTAGAGAAAATATGCGACAAGACTCTAGTTTGCATCATCTTCAAATTCCACACGGTTTAGTTTCTATAGGTACCCGAATGTGAATATTTAGTTAAAACTAATAATTTCAGTGTCCAGTTTGGCCAAAAACTGTAAACCACTATTGTGGGATCACCCATGTCCTTAAAATCCTTAGTACATGTGTCAAGTTGTGCCTTTGGAAATGATCCTAATTGCCTTGAACTCACTCATTCTCACTCAAATCCTAATTAATTTCCTTGTTATGTTGACATCATTGGAGAAGACGATGACAACATGAATGGGTTCTTAAATGATTGTCTTAACAACCTTGAGGCCAACACATACTTTTATCCATCCATGAATCAACCAAATCCTCATACCATACAACCTCTTGCAATTTTTCATTTTTTGCATCCTGAAACAAAAGATGAACTTAAGTTCTCTACAATAGGTGAACCTAGTTCCTCTAAACAAGAAAACAATCGACCCTTTTATAATAGTGTAACAAATACTCCTATCAATCTCAAAGAAACATAAAAAAAAGGATTGACAATCTTGAGTAAACAAGGTGTGATATGACAAGTGAACATGAAATTCATCAACTCTTAGAATAAATACCAGCCGAGGAAAATATAATGGGACTAGCATATCAAGATCCCCCTCACAATGGACATGTTCCTAAAGAATATCTAAGACTTTGTAGCAATGGTACAATTATCTTAGATCATCATCCTAATATGAGTGTTATTCTCCCTAAAGAATAACCAATAATTCCTAACAATGACAAGGATGAAAGGATCTCCTCAGGTACCCCTCCTAAACCTTCAAGTAGAGAAGTTGGTGAATCTAGAAAATGCAAAAGGCCCTACAAATTACAAAAACTGCAACCCCCTCATCCACCACCTAAAATTAAAATGAAGCTACAACTCCTTCTCAAAAAAGGATTCATAACATTACCTCATATGAATAGATTAATCCTCTATCCTAAGGATGCTAAGGTCCCACATTGCGCATATCACAAATTCATTAGGCACAATACCAAATAATGTCATACATTCCAATTAATATTAAAGAACTCTCACTTTGATGGAAAAAAATGTTAGTAGGTGATTCCTTAGCATTTTTTTCCCCTTGTCTTGTAACATTTGTAGAGCATCCCCTTTATCACTTTTAGATGACCCCTTTCCCATCACTTACCTTGGCTCATTCTTGTCTCACACTCAGTTGGGGCAAGAAGTTGTTAGCCTTGTCCTAGTAATTCATTTGTCCTTGTCGCTTTGGTTTGTCATTTCCCTTCCGCTTATATTGACTAAGATTGGAAGGTAGATGAATTTCTCATAAGTTGACTTGCATTTGTCTTACTAGTCTTTTGCATTATTTATTTTTCATTTTCTTTAGTGTGATTGCATTTGTGTAATGTGATCCTTGTAACATTCTACTTTCTCTCTCATTGTGGAATTCCTCTATGCACCTTCATTCTTCTCTATGTTGATTTTTGTTTCGCTTTTATCTCCTTTTTTTCTTGTGTTTTCCTTCTAGGGATGATGCAAGGCATTGATACATTCATGTCTCCTTCATTTTGACCCAAAACGCTTTCTTTTTCTTTTTCTTTTTCATTATATCTTTATCTTCACTTGTGTTTTCCTTTTCAGGATGACGCAAGGCGTTGAGACAACCTATGTCTCTTCCATGTTGATCCAAAAGGTTTTCTCTTTGTTTTCACTCTTTTTGTGTCACTCTTCTAGTTCTATGATTATTTGGGGGATGATAAAAGTTTTGAGCTCTCCTTAAAAACATTGCAACAAAGAACATACTAACCCCAAATCCATAAAACCCTTATGTGTTTGGTATTTTCTTTTTAGGGTGAGGGCTACCCCTCCCTCTTTTATAGTTCTCTCACATGAAATTGTCTTACTCGAAAACATATGACTTCGCATAGGGCTTTCCAAGTTGTCTCTCATTTATTTCTTCTTGTTAGCACTTTTCATTTGCTACTTTAAATTAATTTCTCATAGCATGGTGTTTAGCAATTCCTTTAAAGTGGGGGCATACAAATTAGCATTATTTATTTTGCATTTTTCCTTTTCATGGTTCTTAGTGCAGCCTTCTTACTTTATACAATTCATTTTTTGCTTTGTGGATGATATTGGGTGTGATTATTTTCATTAGTGTTATCTCTCTTAGCATATTTCATTCCTTTTAGTGGCTTGATGGGACACACTGCATCCCCTAAGTTGTGAATCTTCTAATATTTGATTGATCCTCTCTTGGAGATATTAGTCATAATGTTCCCTGAGTTAAAGAACTCACATGAACTAAGAAAGACTCTTTTGAACATTCCCTACGTTGCATCTATGGCTATCTTGCACAACACAACTTGCATGCCTAAGGACCCATCTTGTTTGTTCATGAGCTCCAAGCATACAAAGTTTTTCTTGTCTCATGAAGCTCGAAAAAAAAATCATTTCTATTTTTATGGCATGTTATTAAAGTTATCAGGAAGTTTAACTTTGGTATGGTTTGAATGAGAGCATGACTTAACCCATAGAAAATTATGTGTGTGTGAGTGCATACCAGCCACGAGTGTATGTTTCTCTCTTTTAGGAATTCTCACTTGGAAGACAACTATGAGTTCCATCACCTCACATTGAGTATACATTTTTCTTGGACAAAAAACCTAGATCTGATCCATATCGTGTTGGACAAATGATTGAAGCTCATTCCAAATTTCTTCTTCATTTATATTTATCATCTTTAGCATTGCATGATTGGCCTTGTCATTTTTCTTTATATCATTTTCACGTGTGTTCCCTCATGTTTATGTTGGTTTTCCATGAGATCTTGATCTTGGGGGCTTGATCACCCCTCTTGATTGTTTTAATCTCATCTTGCTAGAATTGGTACATTGGAACCCCTCATTGATGATGCAGATTTGGCTACTTTAGTGTGAGTTTGAAGTAGGTTCATCCTCTCATTAAAGTGGGGGATAAATGTAATGTCAAAAAGATGGTGACCCTTATCCTTTTTTGTGCTTGTTTGGCTCCTTCTTGTGGATTTTTGCTTAATTTGGCCTTAATTTAGTGTTGTAATATGGATAACACATTCACATTAGGTTGTGTGCCCTTGTGAACTAATGTTCTTTATTGATGCCTTGTAAAGGTGTTGTAAAGTGTTACAACACACTTTCACACATTTCTAGGATCTCTAAACATAATTAACACTATTTTCATCATAATTTCTCGTAGCCTTCCCTTATTTGGTTTTTTGTAAAGTGTTGTAGCACACTTTCATATTCCTCTAGGCTAGTAATTAATAATTGGTCTCTCTTGTGCTTGAATTGACCCCTTTTTGTATCCAAAAGACTTATTTTGGTTTATTTTTTAGGATAATCCTAACAAATGACATTTAAAACATCAAATCCTTGAAAACCCACCTCAAATTCCTAAGGTGGGACTCATTTTCCATTTATGGGAAAATGAGTCCCCTTAGGTGGGATCAATTCTCCCAAGTTGGTGAATGGGTCCCCCTTAACTCAAAAATCAAATTTAATAAAAATCCTTTGCAAGATTTTATTCTCCAAGATACAATGTCAGCTTGTACTGTTGTAATTGTGGGAATTCTTGTATAATTGGGTATAAATACAAGGTTCTTTCTATCATTTAAATCCTAGAAATTCTAACATCCTAGCACTTCTAAATTATTCAAGCATTCATTTGAGCACGAGCATTCAAGGATTTCAAGGTTAGATTATCAAGCTTTCAAGAGCATTCTTCAAGCATCAATCATCATGTCAAAGATCACATTATTCATGTTTTTTATTGTGCTTATAATTATGGTGTAGAGTTCATGATCCAAGAGATCTTTTCATTCAAGATCTATCTTCAACAAGCAAGAATCAAGAACCACATCCTTTGTGGCTATTTCAAGAATATTTATAGCACTTTATTGCAAGGGTTTGGTGAGTTGTAACATCACCTTTTGTTCATTGATCAATCTCCATTACATTTTCTTCCTATTTGAAGGTTTAATTACTTACAAGCGGTTTGACCAAGGAAAACCCCCATTCTCTAACCCCACAACCATTTTTCCCTCTCTTCGCATGTGATTTGCAGGTCTAGGTTGTAGATTTATCAAAGACAAAGATTGTAAAAGTTGTTATCAAGTTGTCAAGATTGTGAAAAAACCTTGGAGGAGCTTGGAGAAGACTTATAGGTTGTATTCAAAAAATTTAGACTTGGATCTGAATCAGGAATTGTAGAGAAGACTGAGGGTTATAGAATACAACTTTGAATTTCTAGAAATCCAAAACTAGAGTAATTTTCCACTATTGGAGAATGAGTCCCAATAGTACTATGCGTCAGAGGTTTTTTCATATCTGAGTACCCTTTTGTCTGCAGCCTGTTCTGACATAAATTCCCAATACTGGACTGATTTTCCCAGTTTGGTGAATGAGTCCCACTGGGCTTCAATAGTGAATATTTCAATGTTTTAGAGCTTTATTCTTCCTTATTTAGTTTCCTAGGTGCACCTCTTCAGTTTTATAGTTTTTTGTTGTTGTTTGCTTACATTTATAGATCATTTTTTGCAGCATTACATGAAATTAGGGATTTTTCATTTCATCATTCATTTCATTGTCTTTCCAGGTCTAAAGTTGATGGTGAACCCCCTATTTACATCATTCAATCCCCTAGAATATACCCTGTTCACAATTTCAATCACCTTTTCATTGGAATCTCAAGGGTTGATCTTGAGTGAAACAAATAAAATATTCTCTCTACTTTTAGGTCCAAAACCCTAGAAGCAAAGAGAAAACACACCATTTTTTAGGTTTCATCTTCAAAGGATCTTCAAACTCTAATTCACCTAGATCTAAAATCACACATCAAGAGAATTTTGTTTTGTTTTGTTAAGTCCAATAGGTTTTTTCCTTGGTCAAACCTAGTTTTAGTAATTAAATCTTGTAATGAAATAGAAAAGCATGAAATAATGATGAATGAATAAATGTAATGTTGCAACTCATAAAACGTGATGTTGAATGCTTAAATGAATCATGAAACCTACATCACAAATTTTAGCTCATAAACACACATGATGCATGAAGATTTTGACATGATACTTGAATCTTGAATGTAGCTCCAAATGCTTGATGGTTTTCTCTTGAATGCTCTCTTTATCATAAATTTTCTATAATTTAGTTGATCTCAGAAATTGCTAGTCCATATAGTAGAGTTTGTGGGATAAGTCACAAATAAAAAAACTAAAATAGATGGATCCCCAACTTGATATAAAAATAGTGGAAAACTCCTCCAATAGGGCGGTAACATCACAATGCTTCCAAAAAGGTCTAGTCAAAACTATGGAGTAGTTTAGAGGGGGGATACAATGCCACCCAAATTCAGTAGAAAAAATTATGAACCCATAATCTGTGTGAGAATAGACTCTGCAAATAATGAATGGACATATATAATATTGTGGCATAGGAAACACATGAGGGTGTAATGAAGAGGCGACATTGTAGTGATATATCATCATGGAAATATGCCTCAAATCCACACCTTCAAGGGAGAGAGGATCTACCATCACATCATTCATCATTTCCATCAAATGTGAAATATTTAAAAAATAAGCCATCTCAAGGAAGATATTAATTATAGAATGATTCCATAAATGACTTATCAAAATATGAAAGCTAGCAATATCCCGAGGCACGTGATGCATTCCAATTAGATCACCCATCAACATTAAATCCTTGAAATGACAACACCAAGTCACAAAGGCGTATGAAGTAATGAAACCCACTATAGCTCATATCATCCATCCCATGTCAAGGCCTTACTTTCTATTACAATAATTAGTAGACACTATCTAATTTGGACATAGAAAAGAATGCCAAGTATACAAACAAACCTTCCACACCTAGACCACATGAAACTACAATCACCAAATCATGAAAGAGAAAGGGAAAGAAAAATACAATGCAACAGACATCATCCATCCCCCATCCAAGTTGATATTACTTCTCTAGTAAGTACACCTCACACCCTCTATAGGATCTAGATAAGAATGCCACATAACCACCTATAATGACTTAAAATGTACTCCGTAATATGTTGCCTTGATTTAGTGTTGTAATGTGTTTAACACATTCACATTAGGTCTTGGGCCCTTTTGAACTAAATTAACCTAGTTGTATGTTATTTAAGGTGTTTTAAAGTGTTGTACCACACTTTTACATTAATCTAGGGTTTTAATTAGTTGATTGGGCTTCTTTATGCCTTATTTCTCCTTATTTTGCATCCACGAGCCTTAATTCATGTATCTTTCTGAGGATAATCCCAACATGAACCAACATCCAATCATGATTCAGGTTTTTTTGGATTGTATGGCCTAGATTTAGTGATCTGGGACTGATACACAACCTTGGGCATATGGATCCCACCTACGTTTTGGGGCCCTAATCTAGATTTCACATGAATCAATACATTTATTGAATAGTGTGTTGCACACCCTAGCCTAATAGGAATCATATGCTACTTCTAGAATATGAGTCTTGTGTGGCCTAAAATTAAATTTAATTCAAATTATTGATGGGATTTTATCCTCCTAGATCTTATGTTAGCTTGTAGTGTTGTAATTTTGAGAAATTTGGCATAAACAAGTATAATACAAGGTTATTTCACTCATTTCAACCTAATACTTTCATGAGATCATTTATTATAGTGAATTTGAGTTAATGAGAGTATTCATGTGGTTACAAGAGCATTCAAGAGCCTTCAAGAATGATTATGAATCATTTTTTAGTAGTTTTTGAGCATTAACCATCATGTAAAAGTCATCATGCATCATGTTTGTGTTTGAGCTAATAATTGTGATGTAGGGTTTCATGATTCAAGAAAGCATTCAATTCAAGATCCATATCATTCAAGCAAGAGTCAAGATCTACATCTATTGGAGCCAATTCATACATGTTTACAACACTTTAATACTAGCATTTGGTGAGTTGCAACATTATATTTTATTCATTCATCATTCTTCCTTTACATTTGATCTCATTACATGGTTTGATTACAAAAATAGGGTTTGACCTTGAAGGCAAACTTTCCACTAACAAAAAACCATTTTTCGCTCTATTTAGTGTGTGATTTGTTGATCTAGGTTGAAGACATATTGAGGAGTAAGATTGGAAAGAGGTTGTTCAAGTTGTAAAATCATTCAAGTTGTCACCTTCATTACAAGATCATTAGAGGACATCTACAAAGAAGAATCTTCAAATTCAAATCTAGAAACTAGGTCAAGAAGACAAAGCAAAGATCGAAGAGTAGATTCAGATCCCGATTCTCTAAAAAATCTAAACTAGAATGATATACCACTTCTAGCTTATGAGTCCCAATATAGTTAAATTTTCAGGTTTTAGGAGTTATACACTTGTCTTTGTGAGATTTTTGTTCTTAGGCCCAAAAACCCTGATCTCGGACTAAATCAGCCAGTCTAGCATATGAGTCCTAGTCTACAATAATTTTAGTATTTTCAAAATTTTAGACCTCCACCAAAGCTCCTATAGATTTCTAGGTGCACACCCTTGATCTCTTAGTTTTTGGTTCTATTTTGCATTCATTTCTGGGTCACTTGTTGTAGTCTTGCATATCATTAAGGTTCATAAGTAGATCTTGCATTTCATTTTTCTTTCTAAGGCCTAGCTTGGTTGTGAAACCTCTTTTAGTGATTAGTCATAACCTAGGACAACCTTTATCAGATCTCTAGGGTTTCCTTTAATGTAAAAATAAAGAAATAGGACATTCCCTCTTGTGGTTCATCTTCTGAAAGGTGGAGCACCCTATTTCCACCATTACACCAAACAAGCCTCCACCCTACACACTTGGCTCCCCATTGTGCCACTACCACAAGTACCTTTAGCTTTCCAAACAAGCTTCGATCTTTTACCCCACATCACCATATGATCGCTAAGATTCAAATTTGAATTTTAAATAAGGTACCTTTGTCTAATACAACCCATCATCCAATAGACAATTCATATCAAATTTGAAATCAAATAGGAAGGGGAGACCAACACCATGACCATAGCAGTGAGACATACATTAAGCAAGGTGAACAACAACATCATTGTAGGTTTAAAGGGGACCCACCCATCTGATCCTTAGCTAACTAATCCTTGATATGAGTCAACAAATCCTTAATTTTCCAAAATTGTCAATGGGGAAATGAGAGCCCCAAGTTGGAGATGGCATTAATAGGGTTATTTGCTTCCCTTTAGATATGGGAAATGAAAACACCCGCCATAGAAGAGAGCACCCATTCAAAGTCCAAAATAAATCTACTAATATTCCAAGGGGGGTCAAACAAGCCATTTAGACTATCCACAGTCAGTTTGGAATCACCCTCAATCATGACTTGGTCAATACCTAGATCTTTTAGCCTCTTAATTCCTCTCTCATAAGCCACTTTCAATCAGATGTTTCTAAGAAAACATTGAAAATATTCAAAAGTAGATGTCACTCTACCCAATTTCAGTATGAGAAATGTAATTATTTTTCTTTAAACTTTCAATATAAATAGAAAATATATTAATAGATATGAACCATATTTTTGTGTGTTTTTATTAAAAATTAATCATTACAAATTGTTATAACTTAATATTATTTTTTTTTTTAATCTACTTAATGTAATAAAAAATATAAGTTTGAAAATTACCCAATTATAATATTGATATGTTTCACTATATCATATTAATAGTTTGAAAACTTTTTTTTTGATGAATGAGCATATCATCTGTATTAATTTAAAAGATAAATATGCATATTCACAAAAAAAATTGGGTCGTAAGAACGCACATCCCCAGAGTCACATGGGCTACACCCAAAAAACCAAAGTGACATGGATCGAGCCCAGAAAGTAAGAAATGTTACAAACACATAAAAAAGGCCATCAAGTGGCCATGGTAGTGCCAATAGAGGGTAGGAGGTTTTTGTCATCCAATCTCCCCCATACATTCGTGGGGTCTGGAGTGATGTCAAGGGGAATCCAACAGTTGTCTTTTTCAGCATCTTTATCTTTTGTCTTCACAGTGAGGTGAAATCGCCAAATCCAACCACGAGATTCATTTAGAAATATCAATAGAAGGCCAACTAGAAACGCCTCTAGGATTATCAATAGTAGGCCACCCAAAAGCGCCACTGCCACCACCCGTCGTTGCACCAGAAGGCCACTCGAGGTCAGCAAAATAAAATATTCTAAACTTCTAAAATTCTATATTTTTTTAATACGCTAAATTTATAATATCTCTTAATTACTAAAGAAAATGCTTCCTTTATTTCATTCCACTCAATAAAGTATAGAGGCCCTTAAGATAAGTTCAATGGTTGGGTTAAGTTCCTCTAAATCTTATACCCTTTAAATAAAATAGTACTTACTCCCTCCCTAATAAGCTCAAAATCGTCAAACCAAATTTCAATAGAAGAGAGTGAGTGATCCAAGTTTGATAAATTATTGTGAGAGCCACAATTCAACAATGAAAAAATAAACTTATGCAAAATTCGTTCTAAAGGCTATGGTAGTCGATTCATGACAAGATCAATTCTTCTTATTGGCTATGTAGGACATCCAACTCATGTGAAATTATTTGGTCACTAAATTTGTAAGATATGTTAATCATTGAATGCTCCATCATGTTGTATGATAAAATTTCTAAGTTTGATTATATTGAACTTTTTGTATCATTGTTTTGAATCAAACTCTTTGATCTAGAGAGCTTAGATTGCACATATTATATCATTGTTGAACAACAATAATAATAAATATTATATTTCTTGCCGATCAATTACAATGTTCATTGCAAATACTTATAAAGCATTGCATTCCTCTGAATTACATTTCCATGAATAACCACCCACATTGTCTAATGGAAATAACTCCCTAAAACTAACAACTAACAATTAATTGATTTACTAAATGTAAACTTTATTTTCCTAACATAAATAATAGATTAAGGAATGTAATCCAAACCATCAATATCAAATCTTCAACACAATTGAATTCAAAAATTATAATGAACACCATTTAATCATTTATGTATCTATCTTTTCCTAAGGAGCAATAGCCACCTCAATAGTTATTATTTATTATTAAATTAGAAAACTTAAACTTTAAATCATCTTGAACTTGCACTCTGAAAACAGTACATTTCACCGTATAAGATTATCTCAACTAGTACTGAAATGATTATATGGTTGACTCTTCACCATATCAAAATGATATTGCATTTGAAATTTTGAGATTCAGCGAGGCACTTATTGTTCTATAGTCTAGAGATAAAATTCCATGGTGTGCAACTTCGTACATCCCTTGTCTTGTCCTTGCCCTTGTCTTAAATGTCTTACTGGGAATCATGACCGGTTGATGTTTATTACTTACCATTTTTAGAGTTTGAAGTGAAGCACTACTAAAGTTATCAAATGGAAATGCATTATACGAGGGAGCTCTTGCAGACTTATTTCAATGGCAATGGAGATGCTTGAGAAAGCAAAGCCACTCTGGGTATGCGGGGGTGGCCATAATTACCAAGATTTCTCTTAACAATGGAACGAGCCACTTTGATTTGGTAGTCTACAGGCACATCATTACCACGGCCATCGTGCTCCTTTTGCTTTCTTCCTTGAGAGGTAAATATTATTTTAAATAGATCCATGACTTGACACCATTCAAACACTTATTTTTTCCTTTTTCATAAGGATATAGACAAATTCACTATCAGTAATTCAGTTTCGGAAAATTCACCGCTAAATTCACCACCAGCAATTAATCGTCTGAAAAAATTAATAGCATTAACATTTTTAATATATATTTCCAAGACTTTGAATATGTTTTTGCAAAAGAATAATGGAGGTCTATATTTCTACTTTTAATGCCTGAAAATTATTTTTTTGTAAAAATATTTGTAAGTCCTGGAAATATATATTAAAAATGTTAATACAATGAACTGTGAATTGCTGGTGGTGAATCTTCCTTGCAGTCAATTTGTCATGTGAATTACAGACTGTAAAATTTCCGACATAAATTGATGATGATGAATTTTCCTAAAACCGTTCATAAATATATTGAATTGATCCATTTTATCTCCACCAATTCAAGCGCTGTGCAACCCAATATCAATTTTCACATCTTTGTTCAAACTTTTGCACTTGATTAGTTGGGTATGTAATTTTCCTTCATTTTCTCCTTTCTGTTAGCTTCATAAGTTGCACGGAATTTTCTTGAATGCCATGGAATATTGGAAGGCCTCCAATCAACAAGAATTTTTAATGCCCCTCTTTAAAATATACCTTTCCTTGTTTTGGGCTTGCAATGAATGACTTTGCTATGACCTTTTTGATAGCTCTATTCTTCAAACGTAAGATTGGATGTATTGTATTATGCAGAATGGGTATGACATTTTTGATAGCTCATTCCTTTATACAAAGGAGCTATCGTTCCCATGCCTTGGTCTTCACATGACCGTCATCTAGCCTCAAAAATGCTGCTGGCTCTCATTATGGTGACAGTGATATGATTAAAGGTTGCATTTGCTTAATTAATTCAAGAATTGCCTGGGCTGCTTTGCTTGTTCTTCAGGTAACTTAAATCGCTTAAACATATAATCTTTAGATAATAACCAACTATATATGAGTAGGATTAAAAAAAAAACCAAACAAACAACCAATTATTAACAAGATAAATCTGTATTTTAATCTGTAAAATGGATTAATTTATAGATTAGATGATGAACATCTATTAATATGATTTCAGATAAATCAAAATAACAATGAACAGCAACTGAACTTAACAATCAAAAATGTTTACGCTAAAATAATAATAAGCAACTGAACTTAACAACCAAACAAACTTAACAACCAAACATGTTTACGCTAAAATAATATCAATCTAACACATTCTTCGATTTAACTAGTATGTGTTGATCAAACCCAGCTGCTGTCAATCTTTAATCTCTGCCACACATAGTGCAAGGATGGTGTATGAGGATAAAAGAGACCTGTATTTTTTACCGCATTCATTCCACTGAATACTATAATTTCAGCAAAAATGAACTCCATTATTCTTCATCAGGGCATCCACTTGGTCTGGTTTATTTTTCTTCTATATGGTGTTTCAATCAGTACAAATTTAAATCATAGTATCCCATTGTTCTCGGTGTGGGTGGTAATAGTAATTAGATTGTATGGTGTTCTATGGGGCAAAGTGAATAACATGTTTGTCCAAGCTCAGAAGTGCTTACCACTTGTCAATCGGATAATGATAAAAATAAGCTTGAAAATATAGAAACGTGTGGAGTGGCAGTTGTAGTCAATGCTTCTTTCAATATCCAAAATAGCAATCCAAAGAAATGAGAAAGGCATGGGAATTCCAGCCAATTGTGAGTTAGACGTAGCATATTGGGTGGCCATAGGGCAAAAGTGGAGAAAATGATTTCATGATGTTCATATCCATATCCAGATCCAGATCCGTACATCCATCCAATGTGACGCGAGGGCAACATTTTGAGTGCTTATATCTAATCCCATTAAAAGGATAAGGTATTCAAACTATTTGTCTAGTTATCCTTTTAGTTTTGTTCTTAATTTTTATCATTAAATTGCATGACAAAGAACAACTACTACTCTATAAAGTCATCCTATTTCCTTAAATTAAATTAAAAAATAATTAAAGTAAATTTCCAACGAAAGAGAAGAGAAGAAAGCAAGATTTTTTTTAATTGTAGAAAAAGTTGCTAGCAAATGAAGTGAAATAAGAGAAGGATGTCAATGGGCCCTTGCTCTACTGGTGAAGTTGAAAGATTCTAAATGAGCCCACCAAGGATCAAGTCTTGCTGAGTGCAAAGGCTCGACACCGAAAAAGGGATGAGGTTGGGATCGTGCCCTAGTCGAATTTGGCAGAATGGATACCCCTCAGTCCTTGGCTCTTAGCCGAAGAGGTTTAGGCCAAGAAGGCTTGTGCTCCATATCGGGTAGCAAAAAATAATTTGTGGATGACCTTGAGTGATGATGTTTTAATTGATTTTGTGATATTTATGGCTATAGTTTTGTTTAATGTTTACATTAGTGTATGGTAGCATTATTGCTTTGTTGAAAATGGTGTGTTTGTATCTTTTTTTGGTATCGCAATGTCATTTGCAACCTCTAACAATAAACCATACTCTACTATATGCACTTAAAATTATTATTTGAAGATGCTTATAACACATTTGGTGATTTTCCTCAATTATATCATAAGACTAATTTTGTAGGATTATTGAGGAATGCTTGATATTGCTTAAGCCTAAGTGCTAAGATAAATGTGTCATATTGCATAAATGTAATTCAACTCATGGAGATCATTACGGTGTTTGGTTGTATGTTGTGGATGCTTTAATGGTTCCCTTAATGATTCTTTAGTGTTCTATGTTCCTTTTTAGTGCTCTCACTTTCATTCCCATACCGCATTTTATTAAGTTGAGCTTTTATTTATTTTTTAGAGTGAGATTATAATTTTTTATATCAAGGATAGAAAAACGAGTAGGAAAATGGTTTTTGAATTTGGTGGATATGATTGCAACTATTTTTCTTTTGGAGATAGAAGCATCACATTTTCACATTTGAGATAGAATAAATGATGATAGTGATATGGGGAAGATGTTCAAGTATGATTTTATTTTATTCAATTTCATGGTATGTCTTTAGGGATAAATGTCATATCAAATGGTTTTAATGGTAGTCATTCATGCTAAAAAAATCAAGTATGCTAAAGTAAATAGAATTAGGTTAAACCTAATAAAAATAATTCTAAGCAATTTTTGCTTGATATTGTTGACCTGTCATTACTAGAAAATTGTCTTAAAATTTACATAACACACACAAAGAGAAATTCAAGAACATTCCATAAAAATCCTAGAAAGCTCACATTTGAAAATAATTTAATTTTATATTTTTGAAGTTGGAAAGGAATCACATTAATGCAATTAAATTAGTCTACACAAAACCCAAAATAAAAGTTTGACCTAGTAGAAGGGGTTATGCTATATGTAAAAGTGATGGAGTTGATATTGAGTTGGCCTTCATAATGGATACAATATATGATGAATGGTTGGTCTATGATCCATGAAGAGTTTCTTTAACTAGAATGTTGTAGGATTGATGGACATCCACTTTAAATAAGAATGTGTGGCATAGAACCCATGGTAGAATTATTTTAAACATTTCTTAATGTAGGACCCATGAAGGTGTGATTTTAACCATTATGTATAGTATATAATCCACATTATAGGGGTTTCTTTAACCAATAATGCAATGCAAGATTCTTAGAGGACCACTTCAACCATTACATTATGAAAATGGACATAAAAGTTTGTTATAAAATATACATGTCCTCAAATTGATTTCTATGGAAAAGGGAATTATTGTAGGACATAAGGAAAGCTAAATTTGTTAAATAAATGAGAAGAAAACTTAACGTAAACCAAATTTGAGACTATATAAACCTATGAAATAAAATAGGTAAAAAGAGCAATTATGGAGGGAAAGATAGGAATTATGAAGTGCAACAAATAGGGAAATAAGAGATGTTGTAGTGAAAAATATGTTTTTGATTAAAAAAGTAGGGTAAGGGCCTTGATCACAAACAAAAAAGTAACAGGTAAGGGATGTTGCAATGACAAAAATTTTACTCATAGAATATCCATTTAAAATATTTATCATTAAATATTTAGAAGAATATTATTTAAATTAAGAAAATAAGGTACTGAAAGTATAATATTGGAAAGGGTGTTAATATAAAATATAAAAGAAAATTTTATATTTTATTTTCACTATTCACTTTCTTATTAAAGGGTTTTCAATAATTATATCATAACATCATAATGATGATATTTTGCATGGATTAAGTTTAATTAGGTGTATTTGTGCTTAATAAATTACAAGAGGGAAAGTTCTATGTAAGAATTTTTCAATATGAGTATGTTTTGAGTATGTAAAATTTTATAAATATTAAGTAGTGAAATTTATTAAGTATTTTGAGTAGTGTAGTAAAAATCATGATCTCACAACAATATCCAACATTTATATGCATTAATATGCTATTGTATAGTGTTTTCTAACTTCCATAAGATTTCATCCAACAGTCACATTGTGCTATCTCACCTTTACATAAAGGTATTCTAATTTGTGATAACAATCTTGAAGCTTATTTACCTTTTTTTCTATCGACCATTTGTATCATGTTAGCCAAAAATGAATGTTAAAGTGTTATAATATGTCTTTATTATGAATCTCCTACACACAAAGTCATATTTAAACATGTCCAAAACATGCACAATATCCAACATTTAGTTAATATAGACTGAGAAACCTTATTAGATAACATGTCGAAAATGTCAGGTGCATAGTGACCTAATTCATGCACCTGCACAGGAATTGAGGCCTATCACTTCTCCATGGCCTTTCACACAATATGGGTGTGGAACATCCGCTGGAGACCAGTTCTGCTGGTGGGGTTTTAGAATCACTCAGTCAACCTTTCTAGCAATGCTTTGTGTTGTCAAGAGAATGGTAACATGGACACATTACCTTGGGAACAAAGACTTCCAAATGATAAGGATTGGGAATCTAGCAGAGAGACGGACAATCAAGAAGAGACTGATAAAGAAGATAATATATTAAAGAAGAAGCCTGGAAAAAACAAACAAGGGAAGAACCCAAGTGGAATTTCCACCAAATCAAGAGGCAAGGCTGATTGTGGCGCAACAAAAAACTCAAGAGGTAAAAAGTCTTCGAAAAAGAAAAGAGAGCTGAATAGTTTTCAGGATATAGCAGATGGATCTTAGAAAACCATCCCGGAGTGTCTTAACTCCCCTAGTACTTAATGAAAATTATGTCCTGGAATATAAGGGGACTCAATAGCCCCCACAAGCAGGATGTTCTCCACAACTTTGTTAGAGATCACAAACTGGATATTCTTCTAATTTAGGAAACAAAAATGTCTAAGGAGAAAATTGAAAAAATGAAACTCTTTCAATACTACTGCAACTAGGGTAATAATTCTAATGGTGCTTTGGGTGGCATTGTTACTTTCTAGAACTGTCACAACATCAAAGGTGATCCAATTTTGGAAGGTACGAATCACATAGTTACTAGATTCACTCATATAAGAGATAACTTTAGTTGGATTCAAATGAACATTTATGCTCCTAATGGAAAAGGTATGAGGAAATCTTTTTGGCTGGAATTAGCCTCCATTAGAAGGATTTTTGATAAAGAAGCTTGGATTGTTATGGGGGACTTCAATACCCCCTTAATGAATGGAGAGAAATTTGGGGGATCTCAGATCAACTTAGAAAGTAAAGAGGATCTCTAGAATTTTATTGATACTCAAGGGCTGATAGATCTGGACCTTCTTGGAGTTGTCTTCACCTAGTCAGATTGCAGAAAGGGGATGGATCTCATACAGGTCAGATTAGATAGATATCTGATCTCTAATCATTGGTATTTTGATTATTTTTGCTCCCTTAGAGCTCTCACTAGAATAGGCTCTGATCATTCCCCTATTAGTTTCACTACGGACCCTATAAAAAAGAAGAAGAATACCCCCTTCAG
Source organism: Sequoiadendron giganteum (assembly GCA_007115665.2). Classification (NCBI taxonomy): domain Eukaryota; kingdom Viridiplantae; phylum Streptophyta; class Pinopsida; order Cupressales; family Cupressaceae; genus Sequoiadendron; species Sequoiadendron giganteum. The sequence continues at coordinate 184,705,431 of CM021108.1, forward strand.
ATTTGAAAAAATATGGATTTCCCATCTTGCTCTCAAAGAGGAATTAAAGAAATGGTGGAATATAAGTATTCAAGGAACTGCTATGTTTAGAATTGCTAAAAAATTAAGGGAAGTGAAATGCAATCTTAAAAAATGGAAAAAGGATTCTTTTGGGAACATCTTCAAGATCAAGTCTGATCTTCAGATGGATCTGGGAGCAATCCAACTCAAAATTCAGAATGAGGGTTATTTGAATGATACCAAGGAAAAAAAGAATGACCTCCTTACTAAGATGCATGACATTATTGGGAAGGAGGAGGAGTTTTGGAAACAAAGATCAAGAGCTCTTTGGTTGGCGGCTGGAGATAGAAACACAAGGTATTTCCACCTTTCGGCTTCTAAACATAGAGATGTTAACAAAATATCCCAAATTAATGTGAATGGTACCAGTTTTGTAGAGGAAGAGGATATAAGGATGCAGGCGGGTTCCTTCTTTAAACTTCTTCTGTCGGCTAGTACTGAAATAAACTAGAATGAGCAAGATCAGCTTGTGGAAGCTATACCAAGAATTATCAACTAGGAGAACAACTCTTTCATGACTGCTATCCCCGCTAATGAGGAAATCATGAGGGCTATATTTTCCTTTGATGGGAATAAAGCCCCAGGGCCTGATGGTTTTCCTTTGTTGTTCTTCCAATGGTTCTAGGAGATTGTTGAAGAAGACGTGGTTAATGCTGTTAAGAATTTTTTTGGAGCCAGATGTC
>CM021108.1:184706273-184735062 GCA_007115665.2 Sequoiadendron giganteum
ACTTTCATCTATGGATTATTTTCTATTCGTTTCTTTTATAAGGATTAATCATTGCAAGTATCCATTTATGCAAAAAATATAGAAGCTTAATAAAAAAAAATCGGATCAATTAAATTTTAAATGCTGCATTAAAAAATTATTCCTTTTTCTCTCCATGTGATAGGATTTTTTGTTGTAGGTAATTTTTAGGATTTGTGGTGTTTAGTAATCAACTCCAAGATTGTATCAAATTAAAAACTCTATGAATTTCAATCCATTTTCTTAGATATTGAGACATGAGGAAAAATATTATGGATCATGGAGAAAAATAGACACCATTGTTGCATCAATAAGGCTCAAAAACCTTAAGATTGACTGCAATCATCAAAATACAAGCAAGAGAAAAATATATTTTTTAGAGTCTTCAAAATATGTTTGTGAAATTATATACAATCATAGGGATATATATGGTTATACATTTGTACGACACCATGTAGAGGCTACCAATACTGATGCTTACCTGCATCACTAGCATGAGGGTTTTCAAAAACCTAGTTTTTAAAATTTTCTTTTACAAATTTAAAAAAGAAAGAAAGGGAGTGCATTTTTTATAGGGTATTCAAAGTACCATGTGATAGGTTTGATCATGGTCTCACTCATTGGTTAGGCCTCATGTGAGTTTTGGTAGTCATTGCTACTAACAAAAAAACATATTAATGGAAAAAACATTCATTTTGTGTCAATGACATCCTAGATTTGTTGGTGGCAAAGAAATCTAGGAAAATAATTTTGTAATATTCCCCATCAAACAATATTTGGGAATAATAGTGATTTTTGACCAAAATGAGTGATTTACTGGGTTTCTATGGTTTCATGTCATCTCTAAACAATTTAGGTAGTCAATAGTAGTTTTATGATGGACGAAATATACAAATTCCTAAAGTATATTCCACATATTAACATCATCATAATATCATAGTGATATTAGTTGAATACTCTCACTTACCTCAAACCCTAGTTTTTATGCTTAAAGGGGCTATTTTGTTTCATTTTCGCATAACTTCAGCATATTATGTCAAAAATTAAAAAATGAGATATCATGAGAAAGTTCATTCTACATAATTTCAAATAGTGAAAGTCTCATCATTAAATTTTTTATTGTTATAGTTTATTTCCTTTTGAGGTTAGAAAATCTATTTTTGCTTTCAAGCTCATATATTTTTTCATGTATCCTTGATTTTCACAATTCTTATGACATTGTAAAGGTATTTTATAGTTCTTTAGATCTATCCACACACTTTTTCTAGAATATATCTCATGTTTTTTATTTAGTTTATTGAATTATTTCACATTCTAGTCAATTAATTAAATATCTTGGAACTTGGAAATATTGTATTTGCATGAAATGACTTCATTTGATATTATTTATATGAATTGAACTTATTTATCTCTAATTTTATCGTTTTAGGATGTATAAAGGGGATTTCTATTCATCCTTCTATGGTAATCCTAGAAAAGACTAATTATGAATCTTTAAAAAATGACATGACACATCTCAAGTGATTTAATATTCTTCCTTATCTTTAGAGATTCATAGATTCATAATTGAACTAGACACATTAGACGGTAGATCAATTTGAACTGATATTATTGATCATGTTATAGGATTCATGTTTTCTAACGTTAATCATGACACTATCTGTTGCATTTTATTTGTTGAGTATGTAATTTGCCTGTATTTTCTCTTCTCTCTTCTAGCTTCATAAGTTTCGCAGTTTTTTCTTGAATGCCATAAAATATTAGAACGCCTCCACTCAAGCAAGAACCTTTAATATCTTGGTTTAAAATATACTTTTCCTTGTTTTGGGCTTGCAATGAATAACTTGCTTCTGCTACGACCTTTGTGATAGCTCTATTCTTCAAACATAAGATTGGACTTATTGTATTATGCAGAATGGGGAAACTAAAACTTCGAGAGATACGAAGTCAAACAATGATATGGGAAAAACTAGTGTATGTGAGTGGGCCAATGCTCATGCCTTTACAAAGGAGCTATCATTCTCATGCCTTGGTCTTCACATGACCGTCATCTGTCCTCAAAATGCTGCTGCCTCTCATTATGGTGACAGTGATATGATTAAAGGTTGCATTTGCTTAATTATTGCAAGAATTGCCTGGGCTGCTTTGCTAGTTCTTTAGGTAACTAAAATCATTTAAAAATATAAAATTTGGATAATAAGCCACTATATATGAGTAGGATGAATCTTCTTAGGTGTAATTTTAGCCCACAAACTAACAACCCACAGGAGGATGTATCTGTATTTTTAAATTGCAAACATGGTTAATATAATAGGTGATCCTGAACATTTATTAATATGATTTCAAATGAGTCGAATTTGACAACCATATATGTTTATTTTAAAATGATAACAGCCTAACACATTCTTCTATTTAACTAATATGTGTTGATCAAACCCTGCTGTCGTCTATCCTTAGTCTCTTCTACACAGTGTGCAAGAATAGTGTATGCGGATAAAAGATACATGTACTATAATTTCGGCAAAAATGAACTCCATTATTCTTCATCAGAGCATCCACTTGTTCTGATTTGTTTTTCTACTATATGGTGTTTCAATCAGTAGAAATTTAAATCATAGTATTCCATTGCTCTCAGAGGCCTAAATTAATGCAATTGAATGAGTGGTGATAGTAGTTAGAATGTATGGTATTCTGTGGGGGCAAAGTGAGCGACATATTTGTCCAAGCTCAGAAGTGCTTACCACTTGTCAATCGGATAATGATAAGAATAAACTAGAAAATATAGAAACATGTGGAGTGGCAGTTCCTGTCAATGCTTCTCTCAATATCAAAAAATAGCAGTCCAGAGAAAGAAAGGCGTGGGAATTCCAGCCAATTGTGAGTTGACGAAGCATATTGGGTGGCCATAGGGAAAAGGTGGAGAAAATGATTTCATCATATTCATATCCATATCCAGATCCGTTCATCCATCCAATGTGACGCGAGGGTATCATTTTGAGTGCTTATATCTAATCCCTTTGAAAGGATAGGATGTTCGAACAATTTGTCTAGTTATCCATTTAGTTTTGTTCTTAATTTTAATCATTAAATTGCATGAGAAAGAATAACAACTCTATATACTAATCTTATTTTCTTAAATATAAATTAGAAAATAATTAAAGTAAATGAGAAGAAAGCAAGTTTTGTTTTTTTAAAGGTAGAAAAAGATAAAGATTTCTGTTATTGGATTTGAAATTTGTTTTACAATTTTGTCTTTGTGTTCTTAATAACAAGAGTGATGATGTTTTATTTCATTCTGTGGCATTTTATGGTTATAGCTTTGTTTAGTGTTTATAGTAGTATATGATAGGGTTATAGTTTTTTTGAAAATGAGGTGTTTGTATCTTTAATGGTGTTACAATGCCATTCGCAACTTCTAACAATAAATATTAAACTACTATACACACTTAAAATTATTATTTTGAAGAAGTTGATGCTTGTGACACATTTGGTGATCCGCCTCAATTATATCATAAGACTAATTTTGTAGGAGTATTGGGAAATACTTGATGTTTCTTAACCCTAAGGACTAACATAAATGTGTGATAGTGCATAAATGTAAGTCAAAACATGGAGATGATTAGGGTGCTCTGTTGTATGCCTTAAATGCTTCAATGATTCCCTTAATGTTTCTTTAGTGTCCTAAGTTCCTTATTAGTGCTCTCACTTTAATTTCCATATAAATTTTAATTAAGCTGAGATTTTATTTATTGTTTAGATTGAGATTGGATTTTTTTATATTGAGGAGAGAAAAAAAAGTAGAAAAATGGTTTTTGAATTTGGTGCATATGATTGCAACTAGTTTTGTCTTGGAGATAGAAGCGTCATGTTTTAGCATTTGAGATAGAAGAAGTGATGATAGTGAGATGAGGAATATGTTAAAGTATGAAAAATGTTTTGTTCAAATACATAGTATGTATTGAGGGATAAATGGCATACCAAATGGTTTTAATGTTAGTAATTCATGCTAAAAAAAATCAACTATGCTAAAGTAAAATAGAAATTAGGTTATACCTTATAAAAATAATGGTAAGGAAGTTTTTATTGATTTCATTGACTTGTCATTATTAGAAAATTGTCTTAAAATTTTCATAACAAATAGAAAGAGAAAGTGAAGAAAATTCCATAAAAATCCTAGAAAGATCACATTTTGAAGTAATTTTTTCTTTGGAATTTGGAAAAGAATCATGGAAATGTAATTGAGTTAGTGTAGCATCGAAAAATATCATTTGTGACATTTTCACACTTGTTTGGTCCCTCCTTGTTAAATTGAGCTTAATGATGCTTTGACTTAATGTTGTAATGTGATTAACACACTCACATTAGGCCTTAGGCCAGGTGTTGTAAAGTGTTGTAACATACTTTCACACTTTTCTAGGGTTGTTATTAATAATTAGGCTTCTTTATACTTTAATTGGCCTTAATTTACACCCACAAAATTCATTTAATACATCTTTTCAATGATGATCCCATTATAAATCAAAATCCCATCATAATTCAGGGGTTTCTAGGTTGTGGCCTAAATTTAGTGATCTAAAACTCATTTTCCACCCTAGGTGAATGAGTCTCACCTAGGTTTTTGGGTCCTGGTCCTAATTTCACACCTTTCTAAGCATTTTTGAAAATGGTCCCTTAAATTATGCCCAATGGGAATCATTCAACACCTTGGGTGAATGAGTCTTGTATGGCTTAAAATTAAAATTAATTCAAATTCTTGGTGGGATTTTATCCTACTGGATTTGATGCCAGCTTATTGTGTTGTAATTTCTAGAATTTTTGCATAATTAAGTATAAATACAAGGTTCTTTCACTCATATTGATCCTAACAAGAAATAGAGTGATCCTTATAGAAAATTGAGTTCACAAGAGCATTCAAGAGTCTTCAAGGGTATATTATCAAGAAGTTTAGAGCATTATTAAAGAATCAATTATCATGTCAAAGTATTCATGCATCAAGTTTTTTTTGGAGCTAACAATTGTGATGTATGGTTTCATGATTCAAGCTAGCATTTCACTAAAGATCTATCATATTCAAGCAAGAGTCAAGATCTTCATTCATTGGAACCATCTCATACATGCTTGCAACACTTCTTTGCTAGGGTTTTGTCAGTTGCAACATCATATATTGTTCATTCATGGTTCTCCATTCCTATTTCATTTCATTTGAAGGTTTGATTACCAAAACGAGGTTTGACTAAGGCAAACCCTTATCCACTAACAAAACAACATTTTTCCCTCTCTTTAGTGTGCGATTTTTAGGTTTATATTGAAGATACATCTAAGAGTAAGTTTGTAGAAAATTTTCAAAGTGCTCAAAGTTGTCATGAAACATTGGAGAAAATTGGAGAACACCTATAGGTTGATTTATAGATATTCATATCCGAAAACCTATAGAAGAAGATATTGTAGATTGAGAAGAGAAAATTCAAACCTTGAAGTTCCAGGAAACCCTAACTGGATTGATTCGGTAGTTGTAGAAAATGATTCCCAATGTAGATTCTAGAACTCATATGCCCTTTTGGGTGAATTAGTCCGAATGTAGATTTTGCACTACATTTTTCAACTTTTAAAGCACTATTTTAAAGCTTCTATTTGTTGTTGATAATTTTTTGTTCCATCTTACAGGATTTTTATTTCATTAGATTGATTCATTGCCTCTAATTTAAATTAGTTCATCTTGTGCATTGCTTAAAATTCAAAATTGCATCTAGAACATTTCATTTCACATTATTGCATAGTTTAGACTCTAAAATTTGGATTACATTTCATCATGGATATGTGCTTTGGTAATATTTGGATGTCCTTGAATTCCTTAGTCGATGTGTCAAGTTGTGCTTTTGGAAATGACCCTAATGAAACTAAACTTACTCATGCTCACTCAACTCCTAATGCATGTCCCCCTCGTGATATTGACATCATTGGAGAAGATGATGAAAACATCAATAGGTTCCTAAACAATTGCCTTAACAACCTCGAAGCTAATGCATCTTTTTACCCATCAATGGAACAACCAACACCCCCTATAATACCACCACTTGAGATGTTTGGTTACTTATATCCTGAATTTGAGACAAAATTTTAACTTAAGTTCCTCTAAGCAAGCAAACATTTAATCATTCTATATTAACAAAGTGATGAACACTCCCATTAATCTAGAAGAGACATAAGGAAAAGGATGTGATACAAGTGAACATGAAATTCATCAACTCTTAGAGAAAATGCCAATTGAAAATATAAAAGGACTAGGATATCAAGATCCTCCTCTTGATATGAGGATCCTACTTGTGAAAGAAGAATCAGTGCTCCTCAATGAAGAAGAGATCATCTTTGGTATTCCTCCTCAATGTTCAACTCAAGAAACTGGTGAATCTAGCAAGTGCAAAAGGTCTTACAAGCTAAACAAAATCGAATTTCTTGCTCACCAACTAAAATTGAAAGGAATTTGCAGATACTCTTACATAGAGGATTGATTACATTACCTCCCATAAGAGAAGACTAAAAATAAAATCCTAAGAACACAAAAACATTTCATTTCCGATACCATAGGTTTCTTGTACATAGTACCAATGAAATTCGTGCTTTACAAAAAAAATTCAAAAGGCTTGATATCATAAAAATAGTTCCCTAAAGTGGGACCCTTTCTCCCCTCGTCATGTAGTGGTTGTAGAATCTTCAATTCTCACTACATGATCTTTCCCACCACCTACCTTAGCTAATTCTTATCTTACACATAGTGGGGGAAAGAATTAGATAGCCTTGTCCTAGTAGTGCATTTGTTGTTGTCCCTCTAGATAGGTTGACTTACATGTGCCTTACTAGTCTTTTGAATTATTTATTTTTATTTTTATTTTGTGTAATTGCATTTGCATAATGTGATACCTCATGATGTTATGTTTGATGCATCTCTCTCTCTTTGTGTAATTTCTCTATTTGTACCATCATTCTTCTTCATGTCATGCATCTTTTCGCTTTTCCTCTTGTTTTTCTTGTGTTTTCCTTTTGGGGATGATGGAAGGTGTCGATACATTCATGTCTCTTCCATGTTGGCCCAAAAGCTTTTCCTTTTCTTTTTCTTTTGTATTGTATTTTTCTTTTGGGGATGACCTAAGGTGTCAAGAAATTCATGTCTTTTCCATGTTGACCGAAAAGGTTTTTCTTTGTTTTCGATCTCTTTGTGTCATTCTTCTAGTTCTATGTGTATTTAAGGAATGATGACAATTCCGAGCTCTCTTAAAACATTGTAGAAAAAACATACTAACCCCAAATCCATAGATCGCTTATGTGTTTTGTGTTTTTCATTTTGGTGGAAACCCCTCTCTTTTCTTTTCTTTTGCATGACATAGCTTTATTTGGAGACAAATGAATTGGAATAGGGCTTTCCAAGTTAGCTCTCATGTATTATTTCTTGTTTGTATTTATTATTTAAGTATACTTTAAATTAATTGCTCACAGTATGGTGTTTAACAATTTCTTTAAAGTGCAGGTGTACATTGGCATATTATTTTGCATTTTTCTTTTTCATCATTCATGATGTAGTCTTCTTGTTTTATGTGATGCATTTTTCGCTTTGTGGTTGACATTGGGAGTTATGTACCTCAGGAGCATGATCTCTCTTAGCATATTATATTCCTCTTAGATGCTTGATTCGACATATTCCATCCCCTAACTTTTGAATCTTCTATTATTTGATTGGTCCTCTCTTGGAGACATTAGGTGCAATTTTCCATAAGTTAAAGACCTCACATGAACTAATTAAGACTCCTTTGAACATTCCTTATTTTTGCATTTATATTTTTCATTTATATGGCCACCTTGCATAATACATCTTGCATGGTTGTGGATCTATCTTGTTTGTTCATAAGTTCCAAGCATGTGGAGTTTTTCTTGCCTAATGAAGCTCAAAGTTCATTATTCTTGAGCTCCAATCAAACAAATTTTTTCCTTCCTCATGAAGCTAAAAAAACATTTTTTTATGGCACCTTAAATTAAATTTATCAAGAGTATAACTTTGGTATGGTTTTTGATGAGAAGCCCAACTAAGGCATGCCTTTCCCTTAGCCACTCATGTGTGAGTGTGAGTGCATACTAATTGTGTATGTATGTGTATCACCTCTTTCATATCCTCACCCAGTGGATAGCCTAAAGATCCATTGCATTAGAGTGAGCTTGCATTTTTTGAACAAACAACCTAGATCTAATCCACATCATGATGAAAAAATGGTCAAAGCTTGATCTTCCCCTTTTATTTTTCTTTTCATTTTCATCTTTTGTAGTGTATGTTTGTTCCTTTATGATGATCATTATCATTTTCATCTGTGTTCTTTTGTGCCTATGTTGGTTTGTCATGGGATAATGATCTTGGGGGCTTGATCACCCCCCTTGATCATTTTCATCTCATCTTACTGGTATTAATACACCTAGATCCATCTTGAAGTAGATTAATCTACTTTAGTGTGAGTTTGAAGCAAGTTCATCCTCTCACTAAAGTGGGGGCTAAATGTGGTGTAGAAAAATTTCATTGATGACATTCTCACATTTGTTTGGGCCCTCCTTGTTAAATTCAGCTTAATGATGCTTTGAATTAGTGTTGTAATGTCATTAACACACTTACATTAGGTCTTGGGCCCTTGTGAATTAAATAAGCTTAATCACACCTTATTTTAGGTGTTGTAAAGTTTTGTAATACACTTTCAATCTTTTCTAGGGTTGTCATTAATATTTAGGCTTCTATATGCTTTAATTTTCCTTATTTTACATCCACAAGCCTCATTTAATGCATCTTTTCAAAGAATATCCTCACACAAATCAAAACCAATCATAATTCAGGTGTTTCTATGTTGTGTGTCCCAGATTTAGTGATTTGGGACTCATTCGCCACCCTAGGTGAATGAGTCCCACCTAGGATTTTGGGTCTTTATAATAGAAAATTTGCACCCCTTGGTAAAATTCCCCTTTCACCCCTTTATACTTTAGAAAACCAAAGGTGGAGGCTTAATTCCACATAAGCCCGTTGTTCTCATTATACTTGACACCCATTCTGAGTTTTGGTGGATGCGTTTATGTCGGAGATGCCCACATGGCATGCAAACGTCTGCATGGCATGCTTACATCCTTGAAAGATTTATATGGTTGGAGTTTGCAAACATGTTACACTTCCTATTGGAAGTCACAGTATAATGCCCCTCTTTGGCTTGCTGACCCAAATATGGCCATTTTATTCCATTCCTTCTTCATATCTCATTCCATTCTTCCATTTTTCATCTTTTGGTCATCTCTTCATAATTCCTACACACTTTACCATTCTCTACAAGCTTTACAACAAAATTTCCACACTTCATTACAAAAATCTATCACTCCTCTCATCTTTCTCCTCCACTAGCCTTGAGCATTTTAGACAGAGGTAGTAAGCTCATCGCATCTTCTCTATTGTTTGGTTGAGTAAGCACATACTATTTTGTAGTGTTTTTGGTGTACTTTTCTTGTATTTCCTTCTTTATCACTTTATTTCTATATCATTGAAAACTTGGCTATTCATGGAGGTGGAAACACCAAAATGGGGGTCTGACTAAAGCAGGCCCTCTAAATAGCCCAAACATTTTCCCTCTTTTCTTTGTGTAGGTGGAGAGATCTTTGAGCAAGCTTGAAAAAAGATTGTTGTGTGTGAGATCGTCTTTGCCACCATTGCGGTAATATATTTTCTTTATCACATTCATCTTTACATTTCATATTTCTTAATCTTATTTTGCACTTCTCGAAACTCATAACTAAGTTTTTAGTCTACCTTTTAGAATTTAAATTTGGTCTCTTTGGTTTTCTGGCCATACGGATTCCAGTGCACCTATCAGATGCCAACGTACCACGCTGTCATTCCAAAACCCCTGTTCTATCCTCTGACATAGAGTTATTTGAGATACAGAGTTGAATCTAAATATCGACTCGCCTGGTCTCCTTTCAACTTTTGAGCTTGCAAAGTGATCGAAGGGCCTTATGGTTCTCATCCTTCTCATCTTTCCTATCCTAATCTTCCTTTGAACTGAGGTAAGCTACGGAAGCCATAATACCCTCGGACTTTCATGACCTAGGGCCTTGCAATGGTTGGTCCCCCTCTCTTACATTTTCAGAGAACCTGACCTGAACCAACATCTATTCTTTTGTTGGTGTTCTGATTTTTTCCCTTGTACCCTCTTCTTGTCAGATCTCTATGTATTTTGAAGTTGATGAGAATCATAATCCATTCTATGACCTCGAGGCATATTTTTAGGAGAAGTCTGCAACACCTTTCGATGGATAAGATGAAGGTCTCCTCTAGTTTTAATTCTCATATTTTCTTCAGTTCGGTTGTTGGTCTTGCTACACAGGAGTAGATGTCATGGGGTGATTCTAGATTTCTTGATGAAACTGACTGCATCCCTAGTCCTCCTACGTCACCTACATCATCATCCATAGATGAGCATGAAGCTATGCACATTCCTTCTAAATATGTCATTAGTCTTAGCGAAGGGTTAAGTGCTTTGGAAAATCACTTGGAAAGAAACTCAAAGCTGGCTAGGGATGCTAAGGTTATTTTTGAAATAAAATATATGGTGGTAAAAGATCAAATGAGAGTAGAACTCCTAGCTAGTATCACTATTTTACTCGAAGCGTGTGCCCCCTCGAATCATAGCCACATGATACGAGGTGCATCTTTCAAAGAATGGGAGACACATCTATGTGTATGGCCGAAACGGTCCCTTCCATTAGTGTAACTGTTGCTTCCAAAATTCTAAGACCATCAAAGTAAACACAACCCCTCGAGGTTTTCACATCACCCCTCTTGTTTCCTTCGGTGGTGGAGGGTTTGGTGAGATCATTGGTGGAGGATTTGGTGGTGACAGTTTCAGTGGTGAAGGTAGTGTTGGTGGAGGTGGTCTTGGTGGTGGCTTTGGAAATAGTAGTTGCCCCAATAGAAGTCACACTGGTGGTAGTGGCATTGGTGGTAGTTCCACTGGTCCTTTATCTTCTAATGACCCGATTCTGAACACCCTTCTTCAGAATATGGGGAAGATGTAGAACCAGCTGGTGAACCTCTCCCAAGCTTCTTCCTAGCCTTTCTTCCAACCCTTCTTCCTATATAGTCCATTGTCAGTAGTGTTATGCCCTGCATAACCACCCCATCTTTTGCCTTGGTCAAAATGGGTCCCCCTTTGTGTTCTTTATCTTTTATCTTTTATTTTGTTTTTTGAATCTGTCGGAATCGGAACCAGAATTGAATCGGGTTTTGAAAGTTATTTTGAGGCTTGTTTTTGGTTCTATCCTGATAGTCTTTTCTTTGCCTTTGTTTTGGTCTTTAGTGGAAGCAGAGCGAGAGTGGGTATTAGGATGGTTGTTATAAAAATTTGCAAAGTCACAATTTATTCCAATCCTGCCTCCGCTATTTTTATTTTTTGCTTAGTCTCGGTCTTTGTGTTTTGTTTTATTAGGTCGGTCTTTTACTTTACTTTTTGTATTTACTTTTGTTTTGTTTTTAGTTGGCGGACTAGGAACCAGAATGAGAATGGGGTTTGGAAATTTTATAAATTTGAGATTTCATTTCCATTTTAGGCCCGCCCCCACCACTTTATCTTGTTGAATTTTTGACTGAAGTTACACTACAGACAAGTGTTCATTCTCTTACAATTCTGACTCCGCCTTTACTGCGCTTTAATGCATTAATGGTGGTTGCCAGTGTAGGTAGAAATTCACATATTTACCTTTATTAAGGGTTAAACTGATCATTATTGTTATTGTTAAAAATCTAAGAGCACAAAAGAGCAGTAGTAGAGTTTGTTTGAGCAAATTGATCAAGATAGAGAGGGGATATTGTGTGCGAATCGGTACGAAGGTTAGCTTGGGTTCTTTTGGCATTTTGACGTAGGGTTTCTTATTTTTCTTTGTTCTTAATTTATTTACTGTCATGTTTTTGTTGCTTTATGTCTGCTCGTGCTTTCAATCATTTTGCTTTCAACGAATTCATCATTCTTGGTATGATTGGTTTGTTTATTTCCTTGTTTTATTTGGTTGTGTTTAATCTCTATTTTCTTGTGCTGTCATTCTTTTTAATTCTTTCTATTTTAGGGCATAGTTGCTTTCACATCTTAATCGTGATGGCATCATGTTTGCTTTTGGTTTGTAGTAGATTAGATCAAATTTAGGGGTTTAAGTAATATCGATTAAGGTTAGAGATTTATAGTGAGGTAGATTAGAGATTTTATAGTGAGTTAGGGTAGATTAGATTTATTGTTTAATTAGGGTTTCGTCATATCAATAGAATGGTAGGGTTTAAACCCGTGCCCTAGTTTTTTTATCGGGTCTGTTAAATTAGGGTTTCATGTTTGTCGATTAGTTAGAATATGATTCCCTAAAAGATATGCAATATTTCCCCACGGTCATATGAGTGTAGAGTTTTTTAAGCTCCTTTTCCATTTTATAGCAACCTAGGTTTTAATCATGAAGTTGTGTTGAAAATGAATAAAGTATTTGATGACGTCATGATTAACATAGGCAGAGGCGGGATCATAATCGATTATGAACTTAAGAATTTTATTTTTGCGAAAGTTATCGATTCCATTTCTATCCCATTTCCAGCTCCGAATGTAATAAAGTCTTCTTTGAAAAAGTAATGATAACCTAGATGGAGTAGGAGGCAGAGTTGAATACGGATATGAAAAATTGGATAATTGGAAGAAAAATAAATCCTATTTTTGTTCCAATCCCGGTTCTGACCACTATCACAGTTCCGACCATGAGCTTGTTTGTTATTAGGTGAAGTATCTTTATTGGTTTTTGCTCCAAGTCTGGTAGTGTTGTAAAAGGGATTGTTTTGAGCTTCTGTCTGGTTCCGACTCTGATGTATGTGTGACAAGTATGTTTTAAAAGCATGTTTTATGATGATATCTAAAGATCTAATTAGAAGTTTGCTTGCAGGAAAATTGGAAGATGTTAGGAACATCAGGAGAGGCTGCTCCAAGGAATCAACCGGTTGGAACATCAAAGGTAGCAGCAAAACCAAAGAAATTAAAGCCAGAACAACTGCCTTGTACATTGAGGCATGATCATAGGAATCTGGTGGTGAAAGTGAGTGAGGTGGAATCAGAATGGTCAGATATCACGCATACTAATTTGGGCCAGTACAACATTGAAGAATTGCATGAAGAGACCTTTGTAGAATGAGAAAACTTAATAGGGAGAGCACAAAGGATTCTTGACTCCGGTCTTGCACATATCATTGTGTTTCCTTTATCAGTTCAGTGTCTAGAGTTTATATTGACAGTAGCCAGTACTTACAATCCTGCTCCAAGACTATGCATGGTTTCACAAAATAATGTGATTATAGATCTTACTTCGCAAATGTTCCAAAGTATATTTAATGTTCCTGATCCCAAGAACATGGTGCATCTAACTGAAGCAGAGGCATTGGAAATATAGCAAGCATAAAGACTCCAATAAGTCTCACTTAAACAAGAGGTGTCTGACGACAGAAAATAAATCTTTAAGCAAGCTTGCAGACCAGCCAAAGAGGGTAGATTTCACAAAGGAGGTATCTGACTTAATATTAATGTTGTCTAGAGTGTTTGGGAAGAGGGATGCCTTCCACTTCAAGGAATGGATGTTTCATTTCATTCAAGTAATCTTTCAGGGTGATTACCAGTTTGATTGGTCAATGATTGTTTCTGATGCCATACATGATCAGCTCACAAGGGTCAGACAGACTAAATCTTTCTTCATGACTTCTTATGTGGTTTATGCTGCAACAAGATTGGGGATTTTCCTAGGATTAAACATAGTTGGTATAATGGGAGCCTTGGATGGAAAAAAGAAGGTGTGGGAGCACTACGATCAATTATCTCTTCAGGTTGTTGAGAATCACTTCAGAAGAGTCAATGATGCATTTTTATATCTGGTTATCAACTAGTTAAGTGGAGATGCAGGATACTGGTTGAGTCTGGAAGCTATGGCTACTATTGTTGAATGGGGAAGTTGGTACATCCAATACCCTAAATTTACATACTTTAGGTTATTTGGTTTTGAAGGTCACCCACACTTGCTTCCAAGATGCTACAGTAATAGAATAGTGCTTATGGAGTTTGTGTATCAAGCCATTGGAGTTTATGCTCGGTTCGGGATTAAACACAAGACTGGGTGTCATAAATTTCCCATGAAGTTGGGGGAATATGGTTGTCAAGACTTGAAGGGAGGAAAGGTGGTTTGTAATGAGTTGATACAATTGAAATTGGGATTGTATATAGCTTGTAAGTATTTTGATCCAAGGAAGAAAATGTATGCCTTATTACCTTCAGTGATCACTAGACACTTTAATTTGTTCGAGGACTTTTGGTGTGATCGGCAGGATGAATATGATTTGAGGAAAAAGAACTATGAAATATTGTCGGTTGCACTTATGGTAGAGTTGGGTGTTAAAGAAAATATTCCTGACACTTTGGTGGATGATGGAATTGTATTGGATCCCTCATATGAAGCCTTGAACATTGGCACGAAAAGCTTAGAGCCAATAGACTGGAATGAGGAAGAAACAATTGATATTAAGAAAATTGGAAGAACAGTTTTGGATAGAAGTGTGCAATGGTTGATGATGAAAGCTCAAGCTCCTCAAGAACCAGCTCCTAAGAAGGGTAAAGGATATAAAAGAATTAAAAGAAAGACACCTCCCAAAGAACCATTGGAATTATTTCCTTCGGACATTGAAGAAATAGAACTTGAGGTGGTAGATGATGAAGAGGAAACACAAGAAGGAGATGTTCCCATTGGAGGATCTACTGTTTCTACGCCCACATTGGGTGAGTCATCCACACAAGTCCCACTTACAAGGAAGAGGAGTAAGGAAATTCAAGAAGGAACCCTTCATAGCATGGCTGAAACTATTAAGGGAAATGAAGTGGAGGAAGAAGTTCTTGAGGTTGACAAGGATTCAGATGAGACTCTATTTGAAAAGGATTTGCAAGAATACATGCCTCTAGAGCATACTATTGAGAAGATTTTGACACAAGAAGAGCAATGGAAACTATTTGAAGATGCTACATGAGATTCTGAAGCAAGGGCTGCCGCGAAGAAGCAAAAGGAAATGGAGGCTAAGATGCAAGCTGATGCTCTACTTCACCAGCAACAATTAAAGGCAAAAAAAATTGAAACAAGGAAAGTAACTAATGAAGTAGAGAAGCAAATGAGGCAACGAGAGAATAAGCTCAAGGTCAAGGCAGAAAATGACAAGTTAGAATTGATACAGAAGATCCATGATCTTGAGGAGGAGAAAGCAACAAACTGAAGGGAAAAGGAAATCCTGGTCGCCAAACTAAAACTTGCAGAGGAAGCTCAA
Organism: Sequoiadendron giganteum; assembly: GCA_007115665.2. Taxonomy (NCBI): domain Eukaryota; kingdom Viridiplantae; phylum Streptophyta; class Pinopsida; order Cupressales; family Cupressaceae; genus Sequoiadendron; species Sequoiadendron giganteum. Next base: position 184,721,680 of record CM021108.1, read on the forward strand.
CAGAAAGAAGAAATTGAATCTCTAAGAAAGAAAAGAGATGTTGAAGAGTTAATAAAGAAACAACAAGTTGAAGAAGAAAGGGGAAAGGCAGAGAAGCTCAAGGCCTTAGAAATGGAAAAGATAAGAAAGGAAAAAGAGGCCGAAGAGCTGATTTGGAAACAATAGGAAGAAGAAGCGGAAGCTGCAAAACTTAAGGCTTTGGAGGCAAAAAGAATGGAAAAAGAAAGATTAGAAAAGGAAGTTCAAGAAAGAGAAGAAGAGGAAGCAAGGAAGAGAAAAGAACAAAAGGATAGAGAAGAGGATGAGAAGTTGGTGCAGATGCATGTGCTATAGGAGCAACAAGAGAAAGCAAAGGTTGATTCTCAACCTAAGGTAAATGTTCAGCCACCCTCTACAATTGTTGCTTCCTCTTTCATGATGATGACTACTCCCAGTGCTCCTATATGGTTGAAGTTAGACCTACAGAAGAGAGCCATAACACCTCCTCAACCTCTAAATTTGGAGGACATGATGAAGGGAATTGAACAGGAGAAGCCTAAGAAGAAGGCTAAAATCTTACATTCTACCAAACTCACAGATAAAGGGGAGATAGTTGTTGAATGTGCCATATCTATAATAGAAAAGGAGGTAGGGGACATGTAGCTGACATACTATCAATTGAGTATGGTTAATTTGGGAAGACCCACTATGAATCAACAAATGAATTTGATTGATGTGGTGGCTTCAACGACTAAATCAAGGATTATCAAGGACAAGCAAAAGAAAGACGAGCTTAAAGCTCAATTGGATCAGTTACATTCATTCTTAAAGAGTGTCTCCTCTCCAAGGTCACAACAAGTTGCAACCATTGAGACTCCTATTTTTTTAAGCTAAAAGGAGGTAGATGATTTGGTACAAGTTAGAGGTAAGGCAGAGATGGTAGACAAATGGATAGACAAATTGAACCGTGAGGTAGGTGAGGTTTTAGCAAAAGGATTTGAAGCCTACAAGGAGGCAGAAGGAGTAATAAAAGAGATGCATCAATATATTAAGGCATCAAAAAAGCAAGAAGAAGAATATAAGGAGTATAGTGAAAAGTTAGAAAAGGTAAATGCATTGCCTCTAACTACTCTTCTTGAGCAATCTATACTTGAAGATGATAACATAGATTTTGTAGAAAAGACTTCTTGCATACTTAAGTTTAGGACTGGCTTGTTGAGAAAGCATAAGGATGAGATTTAGGAAGTAGTTAATAATTTAACTAAGTAGTTGGAAGAATTGGAAGCGGTCATGGCCATAATTGTAGATGTGAATGTAATGATAAAAGATGGCATGCCTTTGAGTCAGGTTAAAGAGAAATGGAATGAAAGATTTCAAGGACTCATGCAGGAGAAGGATGATGGAGGAGACTTGGTAATAGATCGGCTTGTAGAAGTCAAAAAAGAGATAAAAGTTGCAGGAAGAAAATTGATAAAGGTGAAAAGTATGAAAGAATTTGCTGTAGTTGAGTTGGACTAGATCAGATTTGAAGATGACTGGATTGATGGGCCAGATATGGATGCTTTACAACAAGTTTTCATTAGTTATGATGAGTTCATTATGGATCCAGCTTCACATTCATAAAATATTGCATGCATAATGTTCTTCTTCCTTGCATGTTGCATGCATACAACACCGATAGCTTTTTGAGCGCATGACTTCCTCTTCTATTCTATCTTCTATTTTTAGATTAAACTGAAAGTTTTAATGTAAGGACTCAAGACCAAATGGATTTGAGTTTCCAAGAAATTTTAGTTCCTAAAAATGTGGAATGCCTAAAATAGAAGTAGGGTTCAAACTTTTGTAAATCTATAAATACCTGATGGGTATCATATTGTAAAGGTCAGCTAATTCAGAACTAGATTAGCTTACCTAATGCTAGGAGATAGAATTTTGTAGATTTTTTGCAGAGATACATTGTACTTGATCTTTTACAGTTAACAGAATTTACAGGTTTACACAATAGGGAGTTCAAATTGAGTTATATTATTTGATAAGGCTGATAAGTTATAATCCATCTAAATGCCAGTGATTGTGCTGAAGCATGATAGTTTCTTATGTGATGAAAGTCATTAGAAGAAACTAGATTTAAAGATTATCTTGTTAGATTGTCATTGAATTAAGTTTATTTGAATTTTTTTGAGATATGATCTTAATGATGAATGAATGTGTGTTGTTTTGAAATCCTTGAAGTATTCGTGATATTGTAAGTGTGGAATTAATTAAGCACCTGAAATGTATGCAATGGTATAGATCATTCTATAGGTTTTGTCATCTTATGGTTCTCTAGATCTGATTGAAAACATTCATTATTGAAGATATATGTCCAGACATTAGATAAGATTGATTCAAAATTTACTGGTTACCCCTTCGTCCTATCTTTTTCTTTTGTTTAAAACCCACTTGTTACAGAAAGAGAGTCACAACTTAAAGTCTTTTATTACTAGCATAGGCCCCTTGAATATTATAGCTGCATGAACCAATTGAGTGACACCAAACAGTTAAGAACCAACTACCAGGACCTTGGGAGTTAGGCCACTATATGTAGTCTTTCTTTTTCAGGAGAAATAGAATAGAAATATTCTATTTTAATGTTGTTTTTGTCATTTTAACCATCAACAGAAGTTGGCGCTAGAAGGAGGGCCTAGAAGGACAAGCTGGCTCACAGAAGATCTTTTTCACCAAAGGGATATGAGAGGTTTCTCAGATCCTCTGCTAATCGTGAACTATTTGAAGAAATTCAAAGCCCAGTTCGACCAAGACCTCATGCTCGTAGGGTAGAAATACCTATGTTACCACCACCATTTACTCCACCTAGATTTCCACCAAATCCACCCACACCACCACCAAATAGGCCTTTATCACTACCAATTCATCCTACATCACCACCACCTATTCAACCAATCCCACCAATGGCTTACTTTGTGAATAATCCCTCCCCGTTAGAGACTATTCCTAGGGGATTCCATGATTTACCAAAGAACCCAAAGAAGTTCTGCCCGAAATACATGCATGGAGAATCAAGAAGTGCAGAGGAACATATACAAGCATTCAAAGATGCCTGCACATGAGCTCAAGTTGCTCATCAATATGTGGTATGTAGACTATTTCCTTACTGTCTAGGAGATATGACATATAATTGGTATCTAAATCTGCCCCAAGGATCTATTCTGGGTTGGACAAATTTAGAAAATGCTTTTATTAATTAGTTTAGGGTTTATGTAGACCCTGCCATATTATATCACCAATTTTCCACCATAAGGAAGGAACGTCATGAACCCCTTCCCTTGTTCAACACTAGGTTTCAAAGGATGTATCATAGGCTACAAGAGCCTTATTTAGTGCTAAAAGATGTGACCATATAGGCGTATCTGAGAGTTGTTGATCCTTTGATTGGCCTGTTCTTGCAAAGAACTTATCAACCTGATCAGATAGACTCTCTATCTAAAATTTACCATTTGGCTATCAAATTGCAACATCAGATAAGTCTACAACCACCAGGTGTAGGAGCATCCCTTCCTCCTATGAATTATCAGATGCCTAATCCACCATTATATAACACTATTCCAGGGACATCTTATTTCCATTATGGACCTGTATCTGAGTTGCAAACTCCACCAATGGTGCCCTTCTTTGGGAATAGCATGCATGATTCCTCACATCAACCACAACATCAACCTCAAAGTCAATCACAACAAGGGGGGGGATCAACCCATGTCCATTCCCTAGCCATAGTTCAAAATGTGCAGAATGATCAAACTATTCAACTCACAAGTGAAGTAGAGACTCTCAGAAAGACTCTCTCTCAGATGTCAAATGACATGGCACAGCTTAAGCAAAACCCTCCCAATAATCAAAATCAGAACTATAACAATCAAGGAGGTTATAACTATCAAGGAAATTACTAGAATCAGAACTCCTCGAACCAGAATTATGAAAATCAGAATAGAGGATATAATCAAAGATTCAACAACAACAACAATAATAGGTAGTGGAACACTGGACCTAACAATGGAGGAGTTCCTCATTATTATCAAGCAGGTGAAGAAAGAACAAACACTGCTAATGTTGCTGATTTGAATTTAATGAAAAATTGGTGTAGGTTGCATGATACAGTAGCTCATTCTAAGGTCAATTGCCAAAAAATGGAGAAGATGGTGAAAATTGCACAAGCTAATGCCCATCCTGAAGCTAGAAATTCCAATCAAGGCAATGGGTCAGTCAGCACTACCATTACTTATGAAACCATTGAAGAAAAGTATCAATTCCCTATGCAAGGGGATAATGAGCCAGAGGAAGATGTCTATGATGCTCAAGCTTTCCAATCTAAGGGTGGTCACTTTCTCAGGAACTAGAATAAAGGGCCATTCACTACATCTACACCTCCTAACAACATGGTTCCACCAAATCAGAATGTAGATAACAATCCACCCCCACCAAAGGGATCTTCTGATTCCCAAAATAGAGGTAATCAACCTTCTTTTCCTAAGTACCAATTTAGGAATGATTCAGAGTTTGATTTTGTTGCAGAATTTCAAAGGCAAAAGACATCATTGTCTTTCTTTGATATCATGAAGTGGTGCCCAGCTCAACAAGAGGTGGTATTAAAGGCTTTGGAAGAAGCAGATTGCCTAAAAGGGAAAGGTAAAGTGACTCTCACAAAGGAGACAAATGCAGCAATGTATAAAGGTAAGACCAGTACCCCACCTTTCTTGTTAAGTTTGAGAATTTTTGGAAAGAACTTACACAATTGTTTATTAGATTCTGGGGCATTAGGAAATTTTATGCCTTTTACGATCTGTAAGAAGTTAGGATTGAGTCCTATTCCAACCAATAAAAAGGTGATTCAGTTGGATAAAACTAAAGTCGATGTTGTAGGTGAGTTGAAGAACATGCATGTCCAGGTTGGATCAAATCCAAGGATCCAGACTTATATAGATATTCAAATAGCTAATATCCCAGAAACATATGGTATGCTCTTAAGTAGAGAGCTAATGAAAATCATAGGAAGGTATCTATCTTTGGATTTCTCACACATGTGGTTACCTTGGAAAGGAGTTGCCACTCAGATAAGAATTGAATGTGAACCTAGGCTCAAACACATGATTACAATGTATGGTACTCCAAATGAAGTAGCATTCTTTGAGACTGAGATAGGGGTTTACAAGCAAGAGGAAGTCCTTACTTTCTCTGTAGTTAGTCCTGAGGATACACTATCCCTAGACCATGGTGACTTGATGATTCACATCAACCAGCCAGTTCTAATAAGAAAATTGCAACAAGATAGGTTGGTTTTAGGAACATAAACTGATTTGAGTAATTTATTGCTTCCTAATTGGTGTAGAATACACTATCATAACCATTCAGAGTTGACATGTTAGTCATGCCTAGATATTTTAAGGCATGTAGATCTACCCAAGCAAGAATCTCAAGAGGTAATTGAGACTCCCATCAATCAGTTCTCCTTCCAAGCTAAGGATGCAACTATTCTTACATGGGTCAGTCTTTCTCAAAAAGAAGTTTCTTTACCAATAGAACAGACTCAAGTCTTAGGGTTTTCGGATCAAAAAGAAGAAGTGGAAATATCTCAGTTTCATTTCAATACCCCTATCCTGAATGCTTTGCCAATGCCAAAAGAGTTAATGGAAGATGAGTTAGATGCTGACTCAGCCCAAGAAATCACTCAGGAGGAAGTTGTTGAACAAATTAATGACCTAGGAAAATCGTTAACTAAGCTTCTTCTCAACACAAATTCTAACAAACAGCAAAAGTCCAAGCCGCCACATGTCACAAATGATAAAATCCCTATAGTTTCTAAAAAGAAAGAGCTCCTAGGTAAAGACCAGTTATGGACTCTTAAATTTGATGGTTCTAAGTCTAAAGCAGGAAGTGGAGCAGGAATTGAACTAACTAACCCAAAAGGGAAAACTTATTTTGCTTCTTATAGATTGTAGTTTGGTTGCATTAACAATGTGGCTGAATACAAGGCACTTGCAAGAGGGCTAATGTTTTCTCATAAGAAGAAGGTAACTACTCTTGTAGTGATGGGAGACTCTAAGGTAATTGTGAAATAGGTACATAGCCAATACACTTTCCATAATAAAATATTGGTTGCTTAAAGGAATAGGGTCTAGAATTTAATAGAAGATTTTGATGCCTTTGGGATTACTCTTATTCCAAGGGAAGCAAATCAAATAGCAGATGCTCTTGTTGTTGCAGCAAGTACATTAGAGCCTATGATAGATTCAAATCTATAGAGGTTTTCTATGGAGTTAATTTCAGTCCCTGCAATTCCTGACAATGTTAGACACTTCTAGATGTTTAATGATGATCAACATATTTTGGCCTTTTTGGAGAGTTCTGATGTATTTCAATGATAGATAATTGATGATTCTGACAGAGATCAAGGAGACTGGAATCCAAAAAGTGACAATCCAGAAGGAATAATGGATTTAAAGAGTAATAACATCCCAAAAGGGATGATAGAATTGGAAAGGATATTTGATTCAAATCCATGAGCTTATCAGAGAATGCCTACAAAGAGTGAGGGAGGTAAGTATGAATCCATTAATTTGGCTCACTCAGGGGTAGAAAGGAATGTTCTCATAGGGAAAACTTGTCCTTAGGAAATAAAAGATGAGATAATCAAAGTCTTGAAGCAAAATATTGAAGCAATTGCTTGGAGCTATAATGACTTGAAGACTTTTGATACATCTGTCATCACACATATAATTCCTCTTAAGCCAGAACCCAAGCCGTTTCACCAAAAGTAACGCCCAGTCAATGCATTAATTGAACCTTTGATTCAAAAGGAGGTACAAAAACTTTTGGCTGCAAGAATAATCTTTCCAATAAGACACTCTACATGGGTGGCTAATTTAGTTCCTATAAGGAAGAAGAATGGTGAGATTAGGTTATGTGTAGATTTCAGAAATTTAAACAAGGCCTTTGAGAAAGACAACTATCCATTACCTTCACTTGATGAAGTATTGCAAAAGGTTAATGGATCTCAGATGATGTCCTTCTTCGATGGGTATTTAGGATACAATCAGGTCCTTGTTAGTCATGAAGATAGGATGAAGACGATTTTCACTACAAAATGGGGCACGTTTGCCTATAGAAGAATGCCATTTGGTCTAATTAATGTTGGTGCTACTTTTTAGAGAGTGATGGATGTAGCGTTTAAAGACATGATAGGAAAGTGTATAATCATCTATGTTGATGATCTAACCATCTTCTCTAAGAGTAAAGAAGATCATGCTGCTGATTTAGAGAAAGTACTAAAAAAATGTATCAGTTATGGTGTCTCTCTTAACCCAAAGTAATGTGTACTTAGAGTTTCTAAAGGGAAGCTTTTAGGTCACATCATATCAGAGGAGGGAATTTCCATAGATCTTGACCAAGTAGAAGCTATTTTGAAGTTGACAAGGCCAGGAAGTAAGAATGAGATGAGATCTTTATTTGGAAGGATTAATTTTGTCAGAAAATTTATAACACGGTTTGCAGAGATTGTCAAACCACTTAACGAAATGATGAATAAGGATGCAAAAATTGAATGGAATGAAGAGGCCAAGTCTACTTTCATGCAGATTAAGCAAGCTATATCTGAGGCTCCTATTTTAACAAGTACAAATTACTTAAAGCCCTTCTACATTTATTCTTTTTCTTCAGAGCATTCATGTGCAGCAGTTTTAACACAAAGAAGAGAAGAGAATGAGGAGAGACCAATTGCTTTTATGAGCTCTCCATTTAAGAATGTAGAAGTAAGGTATTCATCAATAAAAAAATAGGCTTTTGCATTGGTGCGAGCAGTGAAGAAGTTCAGACACTACATAATCCAAAGTCAAGTGATGGCTATAGTCCCAGATCCAGCTGTAAAGTCCCTCTTAATGCAAAGTGAATTAGGGGAAAGAAGAGGGAAGTGGATGGCCATTTCACAAGAATTTGACTTGGAGATTCACCCAATGAAGCTTGTAAGAGGTCAAGGTTTGTCAAAGGCAATGGATGAAGTGGACAGAAGTATAACTTGCCAACAATACACTATTCAATCATTCGCAAAAGATCCCTGGTATACAGATTTAGTCTTCTTCCTCCTCAATAACAAGTGTCTAGAAGGGATGAATGCTACTCAAAGAAGAGCACTGAGGATGAAAAGCTCTCATTATATGCTTAAAGTAGGATCAATCTATAGGAAGAATTTTCAAGGAATATATCTACATTGCTTGGATCAGCAAGAAGCTAAGCATGCCATAAATGAATTTCATGGAAGGCATGGAACAGGACATGGATCTGCTAATGCTTTGGCTCATCAGATTTTAAGGTTAGGTTACTATTGGCCTTATGTGTTTAGAGATGCTCATTAACATTGTAGGACTTGTCATGTATGCCAAATTTCTACATCTAGAGAAAGGAATCCTGCAATGCCCCTACAATCGGTATATGAGGTAAGGCCATTTGCCCAATGGGCACTTGATTTTGTAGGTGTGATTAACCCAACTTCTTTTGTAGGGCATAAATTCATCTTGACTGCAATGGATTATTGCATGCATTGGACAGAGGCCCTACCTTGCAAGAATAGTACCACGGAGGTGGTCATCAAGTTTCTGACATAAAACATCACAACCAAGTTTGGGGTTCCATTAGCTCTGGTATGTGATAATGGCCCTGCTTTTTCTTCTGCTAAGTTTATTTCATGGGCCTATGAGCATAAGATTATGTTAAAATATTCTTCCAATTAGTACCCTCAGGGGAATGGAGTGGCTAAGTCAACAAATAAGAATTTATTGGAAGTAATAAAAAAGTTGTTAGAAAGTAACCATAGGGACTAGCATACCCAGCTGAGATTTTTCTTATGGGTAGATCGAACCAGAATCAAAGCAGCCCTAGGGAATTCACCTTTTAGGTTAGTTTATGGCCAAGATCCAATCTTCCCCATTCATTTACAAATACCTGTTCTAAAGTTCATGTGGGAGTGTTATAATAAGGATGATAGGATTGAGGTTAGACTGCTTAACTTATTAAATATGGAAGAATAAAGGGATGCTACTTTGCAGCAATTCTCTAAACATCAGGCTGTTGTCAAGTGCTAGTTTGATAAGAGGGCCATAGTAAAAGCTTTTAGAATATCAGATCTGGTGTTATTATGGGATAAGGCTAAAGAAAAGAAGAGAGATCACCAAAAGTTTGATAGACTTTGGTTAGGTCCCTATCAAATAGTTGAAATCTTAGGGGAGAATGCCTTTCATTTGAGTACCTTAACAGGAGAGTTTGTTCCATTACCTATTAATGGTCAGTTTCTCCAGCACTATTTTGGTGCATAGAAAGGTTTGATATTTTGAAAGAAAAATGTATTCTATTGTATCATATGTAATTAAGTTTTTGGTTTTTGGTTTTATTTTTGTTTTTGGTTTTTAGTTAAGTTAGGTTGTGATTTGTTTTATTAGGTAGGTTTTTATTTTTTGTTTTTTTTGTTGTTTTGTTTTGTTTTTCTTTGTTTTCTTTGCTTTGTTTTGGTTTTTTAAGTTTTTGTTTCATTGGGGATCTTTATTTTGTTCATCTCAGGACTTGGGGTTGTTATTCAAAGTATGCTCTTGGTACTAGGAGAGAAATTGGTGTAGGTATTTTCATATCATCATTGGAAAAAAATTTGTTCTAAAACTTATGTCTTATGATCATTCTAGTTTGGGTTTGAGAAGTTATTTAAAGGTAAGAAGATATATTGTGAATATCCTATGCATTGTTATCAAAAGAAATTTGTCACCAAATTAGATAAAACGTCTATATGAGTAAATGCCTATTTATTTTAGAATGACTCTATCTTTGATTCAAGTGAAAAATCTGATTCCAAGACTATCATGAAATCCATTGTAGTACTCAGCCCACATTTTAGATTCATTGAATCTAAGTATTGAGAGATGTAGAAAAGAGTTTCCACATATATATATATATAAAAGGAGAAAGAAAGAAAGAAAAAGAAAGCTCAATATCAAGTGGGTAATCAAGTATCTATGTTGGGGCTATGGACGCCTGGTTGGTAGTAGAGCAATTCTTTGTGAGAACTAGAGGCATCTCCATCGGGGCTATGGACGCCTTTCTGGTAGTGAAGCAATACCCAGGATTTTACTGCACGATAGTTAAAGGATTCAATTCAGGTAGCTTGAATTTTAGGTAGAGTGGTTCAAAGAATAGAGAAAGTATCTATGAAGAATGATGCACAATATAAGCACACACTTAGATTAAAAGATAACTCAAGGGCACATACATTTGAGATTCTAGCTCAAACTTATCCTACAAATATATGATTTTATTCAAGTTAAAGTGTTTATAAGTTAATTGTTTTTGGGTAGCTGAAATTTTCTTTGGGTATCTTGAAAATGGGTAAACCATTTTTCCAGTCGAGTCGCCATTTGTTATGCCCTACATAACCACCCCATCTTTTGCCTTGGTAAAATTGGGTCCCTCTTTGTGTTCTTTATCTTTTATCTTTTATTTTGTATTCTGAGTCTGTCGGAATCGGAACTAGAATTGAATCGGGTTCTGAAAGTTCTTTTGAGGCTTGTTTTTGGTTCTATCCCGACAGTATTTTCTTTGTCTTTGTTTTGGTCTTTAGTGGAAGCGGAGCCGGAGTGGGTATTAGGATGGTTGTTATCAAAATTTGCAAAGTCAATTTATTCTGATCCCGCCTCTGCTATTTTTATTTTTTGCTTAGTCTCGGTCTTTGTGTTTTGTTTTATTAGGTCAGTCTTTTACTTTACTTTTTGTATTTACTTTTGTTTTGTTTTTACTTGGTGGACCCGGAACCAGAATGAGAATGGGGTTTGGAAATTTTATAAATTTGAGATTCCATTTCTATTTTAGTTCCACCCCCGCCACTTTTTTTCATTGACTTTTTGACTGAAGTTGCACTACAGATAAGTGTTGGTTCTCTTATAGTTCTGACTCCGCCTTTATTGCGCTTTAATGCATTAATGGTGGTTGCCGGTGTAGGTAGAAATTCACATATTTACCTTTATTAAGGGTTAAATAGATCATTATTGTTATTGTTAAAAATCTAAGAGCATGAAAGAGCAGTAGCAGAGTTCGTTTGAGAAAATTGATCGAGATAGAGAGGGGATATTGTGTGTGAATCGGTTCGAAGGTTAGCTCAGGTTCTTTTGGCGTTTTGAGGTAGGGTTTCTTATTTTTCTTTGTTCTTCATTTATTTACTGTCATGTTTGTTTTGCTTTATGTCTGCTCATGCTTTCAATCATTTCACTTTTAGCGAATTCATGATTCTTGGTATGATTGGTTTGTTTATTTCCTTGTTTTATTTGGTTGTCTTTAATCTTTTGTTTTCTTGTGCTATCGTTCTTTTTAATTCTTTCGATTTTAGGGCACGGTCACTTTCACGTCTTAATCGTGATGGCGTCGTGTTTGTTTTTGGTTTGCAGTAGATTAGATTAAATTTAGGGGTTTAAGTAATGTCGATTAAGGTTAGAGATTTATAGTGAGGTAGATTGGAGATTTTACAGTGAGTTAGGGTAGATTAGATTTATTATTTAATTAGGATTTCGTCGTATGAGTAGAATGGCAGGTTTCAACCCGTGCCATAGTTTTTTTTATCGGGTCTATTAAATTAGGGTTTCGTGTCTGTCAATCAGTTAGAATATGATGCCCTAAAAGATATGCAATTTTTCCCCACGGTCATATGAGTGTAGAGTTTTTTAAGCTCCTTTTCCATTTTATCGCAACCCAGGTTTTAATCATGAAGTTGTGTTGAAAATGAATAAAGTATTTGATGATGTCATGATTACCATAGGCAGAGGCGGGATCGGAATCGATTATGAACTTAAGAATTTTGTTTTTGCAAAAGTTATCAATTCCATTTCTATCCCGTTTCCGGCTCCGAATGTAATAAAGTCTTCATTGAAAAAGTAATGATAACCTAGACGGAGGTGGAAGCGGAGTTGAATACGGATATGAAAAATTAGAAAATTGGAAGAAAAATAAATCCTATTTTTGTTCCGATCATGGTTCCGACCACTATCCCGATTCCAACCCCGAGCCCATTTGTTATTAGGTGAAGTATCTTTATTGGTTTTTGCTCCGAGTCTGGCAGTGTTGTAAAAGGGATTGTTTTGAGCTTCTGTCTGGTTCCGACTCAAATGTATGTGTGATAAGTATGTTTTAAAAGCATGTTTTATGATGATATCTAAAGATCTAATTAGAGGTTTGCTTGTAGGAAAATTGGAAGATGTTAGGAACATTAGGAGAGGCTACTCGAAGGAATCAACTGGGTGGAACATCAAAGGCAACAGCAAAACCAAAGAAATTAAAGCCAGAACAACTGCCTTATACATTGAGGTATGATCATAGGAATCCGGTGGTGAAAGTGAGCAAGGTGGAATCAGACTGGTTAGATATCACAAATACTAATCTGCGCCAATACAACTTTGAAGAATTGCATGAAGAGACCTTGGCAGAATGAGAAAACTTAACAGGTGAACACAAAGTATTGTTGACTCTAGTCTTGCACATATCACAGTGTTTCCTTTATCAGTTCAGTGTCCGGAGTTGATATTGACAGTAGCTAGTAATTACAATCCTGCTACAAGACTATGCATGGATTCACAAAATAATGTGATTATAGATCTTACTCCGCAAATGTTCCAAAGTATATTTAATGTTCCTAATCCCAAGAACTTGGTGCAGCTAACTGAAGCAGAGGCATTAGAGAAATATAGCAAGCATAAAGACTCCAATAAGTCTCACTTAAACAAGAGATGGCTAACGACAAAAAAGAAATCTTTAAGCAAGCTTGCAGACTAGCCAAAGAGGGCAGATTTCACAAAGGAGGTATCTGACTTAATATTAATGTTGTCCAGAGTGTTTGGGAAGAGGGATGCCTTCCACTTCAAGGAATGGATGTTTCATTTCATTCAAGTAATATTTCAGGGTGATTACAAGTTTGATTGGTCAATGATTGTTTCTGATGCCATACATGATCAACTCACAAGGGTCAGACAGACTAAATCTTTCTTCATGACTTATTATGTGGTTTATGCTGCAGCAAGATTGGGGATTTTCCTAGGATTAAATAGAGTAGGTATAATGGGAGCCTTGGATGGAAAAAACAAGGTGTGGGAGCACTATGATCAATTATCTCTTCAGGTTGCTGAGACTCACTTCAAAAGAGTCAATGATGCATTTTTAGATGTGGTTATCAACCAGTTAAGTGGAGATGTAGGATACAAGTTGAGTCTGGAAGCTATGGCTTTTATTCCTGAATGGGGAAGTTGGTACATCCAATACCCTAAATTTACATACTTTAGGTTATTTGGTTTTGAAGGTCACCCACACTTGCTTCCAAGATGCTGCAATAACAGA